>BFEA01000409.1:235300-245650 GCA_003427395.1 Chara braunii
GTTCTGAGTGTGGTGAGATACTGGAACAAACTCTGTTACGATAATTGTATGAGTGGCTTATCATCAGTGACCTTTCCAATTGTGATCTTCGCAGGTTCTTTCTTGTGATTGGTTATTGGGAGTTGTGTCAGAGAGTGAGAAACACAGCGTGTCTTCTCCCCACCTGAGCATGTATGTCTTCCGCTGCTTATTTTCACCTGTGTGCAGTGTGGACTATGTCTCCTCTCTCCCCTTCTCTTATGCATGCATGGGCATGTGTGAGATTGTCTGTGTGTGAGTGGCAATAAAATTCGTCAGGCAACCAAGTTCATAATAATGAAGACTTGTGCTCATTCTGGTGTGAACACACTTGCGTCTCATGGTGTGAAGACTTGTTCTTACCATGGTGTGAACACACTTGCGTCTCATGGTGTGAACACACTTGCGTCTCATGGTGTGAGATGCATGCTGTGAACACACTTGCGTCTCATGGTGTGAGATGCATGCTTTGAACACACTTGCGTCTCATGGTGTGAAGACTTCTGCCATTGTGAGATACAGAGCAGAGAGAATATGTGGAGAGGACTTGTTCTTACCTGGACTTCGCAATTCGTGTTGTTGATGATGAGCGCGGACAGCACCGGGCAGATAACTTCTGGTAACGAAGGGGACGTGATACTTTGTTGAGCGTTCAATCCAGGAACTCTTGACTCTCTTATTGGATACTGGCTATAATGATTGATTTTGTTTTATGGTCAACGACATCTACTCCTTTTCTGCAGTCTGATGGTGGTGACGTCATTCTGCTTAATGTCAGACTGCGACATGTGTGACAATGCAAGGTGACATGTGCACTCTATCGTAAGTGTAGCAGGGAAGGCTCAATGCATACGTAGAGAGAATACACTGTACGGTGTATTCTGTCACTTTGCTTCCGTGAGTCTTCCACTGCGTTTTCTTTTCTCCTCGTTGTGGCACTCTACTTCCTCTCCCCTTCCTTCTCTACATGTATGGGCGTGTACGGGAGTCTATGTGAGTGAGGGTTGGCGAAATTGCAGCGGACAATCATGTTCATAACACATCAATGACCGAGAGTCTGTGTGTGTCGTAGAGTTTGTGTGAGTGTGTGTGACAGATTGTTCACTAATTCTCGGTCTGTGTGTGTTGTCTTATGCGCCGCACGGTTGAACCACCGAAGCAGAATGGGCGAACCAAAATTTGCATCTTCCCAAGCATTCAGTCTACAGTGTACGTCGTTGCTTTCGTCAGAGGAAGGTATCGTTGTCTGCGTACCTTGAAACTCAAGCCTGCCCTCACTCTCTTGCTCCTATATCCCATGTCCTGCTCTCCCTCTGTTTATTTTCTTCTCCCTACAGCATGCACACTCCCAACTAAAACACACTCATGACGTATGCGGTGGTGACGGGAAGTGACAATCATACTTCTCGTGTTTGTGACATTCCGTGACTTTCTGTGACACACGAACACACTTACACAGACACACTTACACAGACACAATGACACAGACACACTTACACAGACACACGGACATACACTGACACAAACATACACATACACAGACACACTTACACAGACACACGGACATACACAGACACACGGACATACACTGACACGGACATACACTGACACAAACACACTTACACAGACACACGGACATACTTACACAGACACACTTACACAGACACACTGACACAGACACACTTACACAGACACACGGACATACACTGACATGGACACACTTACACAGACACACGGACATACACTGACACGGACACACTTACACAGACACACTAACACAGACACACTTACACAGACACACGGACATACACTGACACGGACATACACATACACAGACACACTTACATAGACACAGGGACATACACTGACATGGACACATACACAGACATATACATACTCACACACACGGACATACACACGCACAGACACAGACACACGGACATACAGATACACAGACACACGGACAAGAGTTTGTGTTGCGGTACTGAGCGCTTGAACTCAGAGCACTGATGTGGAAAAGCCACACTGACATACACACGCACAGACAGACAGACACAGACACATACACACACACACACACATACACACACACACACACACACACACACACACACACGCACACATACAGATACAGACACACACACAGACACAAACACACACACACACACACACACACACACACACACACACGATCTTGGCGGAGGACTATTCCGTCTTAGGTAAGTTGTACTCTGCCCTCCATGGCTTTATGAATGAATGGTTCCTGGCCCTGTGATACGTACAATGCTTCACACGTTTGGGAAGCTGGGGGTGTCATGGTCGCTTTGTCTTTTGTTGGGTGGTCAGCGTGTTTCTAGATTCGGGGTTGGGGGGGAGNTTCGGGGTTGGGGGGGAGGGGGGGCGGGGTGGTTGGGGGGAACATGTCATCGGACCGCGGCACACCCCCTACCACTGTCAGACACAAATGGGAAGTAGTTTGGGCGGAGAGTGAGAGCAGGGTCGAAGGAGTTGACTACTGCATACCGGATTCATTTCGATCTCATTGATTCGACGAAAAAATGGCACCCAGTAGCCAACCATCGTAAGATATCCGTGTACTGACTGGCAGCGTCGAATGACCGCATACTTCCAACAGAGGGACACACAAACAGCATTAAACAAACCCTCACGGAGCTTTAAATCATCATTTTGCCGTTCCACTTACACACAAGTAGACAAAAGAACAACCATCATGTCGATGTCAGCGGCGCAGACGAGGACAACTCTTCAAGAGGTGATGCAATACGCGGAGGAGGGCATCCACTACGATGACGATGGGGAGCTTGAACTATTCACGGAGAGAGTGCCGAGTTACTTCGGTATCAGAGTGAATATCCGTGCAAGCATCGCTGCGAATGGAAAGGAGTCTCTCAGAGCACGGATGCTATCGGCACGGTTCACTGAGGCGCATGATTTGCGTGTAGACAACAGTGTTGATACCAGTGCATACAGTTTGAGAAAAGTGGTTGGTTGGATGTGCACAGAAGGGATGTCTGATGAAGGGGACGTAGATATGACAAAGCACCAGAAGGGTGGAACATACATGCCAGCCGATTTCAAGCAGATGCTCATGACACAAACGAAGAAATGGGGAATGTTTGTTGAAGATTGTAAGGACAAGATGAAGAACGGTGCAACAGAAATTTTAGTACTCTCGCGTTTGAAGGACATACCGCAAGCTCCCCCGCAAGACTTCCAAGATCTTCCTGTAATTATTGCAAACGGGGTGAAGTATGTTTTACTCGACCAACTGGTGGATTTCATGACAAAGAAACATGACGATCGGAATGTCATACATGAGGCATTGCATGATGTGACAGAGCAAGCACTGGCGGGCAAGGACCACATTAACTACAAGGTGCGGAGTGTGGAGGAGGATGTCGTATGTGGTACTCCATTGTGGGATGGAATATTCATGGCGGCTTTGCATCGCCTCAGCATTGCGACTTCTGAGGTGGACAGAAAGAGGTCAAGGGAAGAAGGATGGAAGTTGGTGGCCAGGGAAGCAAATGTTGCACTTCATGCAGCAGATGAACACACTTCACCAGGGGAAGAAATTGTGAGAACTGTCTCCATCGTGCGTTCTCCAATAAACACAATGTCCATGGAGGAGGTAGAAGAAGAAGATGTGTTCAATAAGTGGACAATGACGGAACAACAACGGGAACAAGGGTTCGAAGACTCTTCTTTATCGATCGATTTCGAATATGACATTGAAGAAACAAGAGTGAGGAACAATGAAAAATATGCGAGGTTGCCTAACTATGAGGTCGAAGTGAGTGGCAGCGATGTGAGCAGCGACGAGGAGGGTGAGGAATATGATGCCTACTGGGATTTGGAAGCAGGAGGAGGACAAGCGTCAAAAGGGTGGGCACATGCGATTCTTAGGTTGACACGTGTATTCTCTAATCCCCATTTACTGTTGCGTGTCGTGCTAAAGGACGCAACACCTTAGAGCGCACTCCAGTATGCAGCACTGACGCCCATTATGAGATCATGCTCGAACGGAAAAAGATGGTCACGTATGGCGAAGTCATGGTTTGTCTTGGTCAACAGAGAGGCTATCCTCGCAACATCACTTACGTGGGGTCTGGACCTTAGTTGCCTCCTGCACGGGGTTATAGCCAGCGCTTCTGGTGCTACATTGCACCCGGCACTATCAACAAGAGAGGAAATACTTTGTGCTCACACATGGCTTGACTGCGCATCAGAGACCATGGTGGACAACAGTGATACAGACACTGCTAGTGGACAACGTTGAATGCAATTGTTCGATGCACAGGCTATGCATATCATGATTAATTCTGCACAACGCATTTACGGAGTATGTGCAATATTTTAGGTGTTCGAGTGTTCGACAACGGTGTACATGCTCTCTCTCTCTCTCTCTCTCTGCGAGGCTACAGCCTGCAATGAGCCTCTTCGACCCCAGGCATAAATGTGGGGGCCCCACGGGGTGATTGGAGTTGCAATTCTGCTTTTGGTTGGAGGTCATGACTTTTTGGCTTTCATGTTGATGATGTGGAATGCCTGTTCAAGTTTGCTATTGCTCAAAGTATACACTGTGTGTGTGCGTGTATTGTTAAATCTCTTTAATTAGTGTTCCTTTCAATGACAGCAGAAAAATATTTTTCTTTTATAAATGTTCCAACAAATCCGCAGTTTTATAATTGTTTTTCTTTTTTAAATGCTCTCTCTATCTATCTATCTATCTATCTATCTATCTATATATTTATTTATCTATCTATCTATCTTTGTGTGTGTGTGTGTGTGTGTGTGTGTGTGTGCCACGTGTGTATGTGTGTGTGTGTGTGTGCGCTCAGGAAACGAGGATGTGACACTTTAAAAAAAAATGTGGCATGCCTCGAAGTAAAAAAAAAAAAAAAAAAGGCGAAACATTCACCAAAATTCTTGATTTTAATACCGCTTGGAATGTTGTCGTTGTCTTGGAATCTGTCAGCAGTGCACAACAGCGGTGTTGAGTCGGCGGGAGGGAGAGGGGGGACGGGGGTGGGGGGAGTGTCAAAGGAACTCATGAATTTCACACTGAACGCGCATCCTCCATCTGCGATAGGTCTTAAGTGACATCACTTTGTATTTCTCGCACGTAGTTGCAATGGATGGCGCGAGTCACGTGTGTGACTGTGGGCAGTCTTTCATGTCATTACGGACGATGAACTCACACCGAGTGCGGGCATGTCCGTCCACTGTGGAAGAGAGGAGCACGACACAAGAGATAGTTGGGGAGATTATTGGTGGACCATCAAATAGTGGCCCCATTAATCTGGTTAGTGAGGAAAGCGAGGAGGTTGAGCCCCCTCCCAATGTAGAAGCAGACTGCGCATCCGAAGAACAGCAAAAACAACACACAGAGGCATTCGACAGCTCCCGCAAACTTGCAGCATTGATTTTCTCATGTAAGGGCGGTGTGGGCATGTCCCAAACTGACGTTGACTGTCTGTTGTCACTCCTAAAAAATCCTAGATTTGACCCAAGAAATATCACATTTCGTAACAGTCGTGAGTGTCTGACGTGGGCAAGCCGCCAGGCAGAGGCTGCAGGGTGGCAAGAGAACAATCTACGCAGTGATGATTGGCCAGAAGAAGCGCACGTCATTTTATGGTACCGCGACTTACGCACAACGTTCACTGACCTTGTATGTGTTGCACTGCACAACGTTGAAACGATTTCTTGCCTCGAAATAGAACCTCCCGGGGAGGGGATCAACATATGTGGCTCTCGCACGGGCCAGTTGAGTCACCATGTCCAAAGTGTTATCAGAGCGGAGAAGGGTGTGGACACGAATGGTAAAACACGTTATGTCATCCCTCTGTCTCTGAATTCAGACAAGACTCATGTAGACGTTCGTCAAAAGCAGTCAGCGTATCCTCTGATGATATCAATAGCCGATCGCGCATCGGACGCCACACTCCTTACATATCTTCCTGTGCTTCAACACCTGCCACGTGACAAGGGCTGGGGTCTGCACTCCACCGCGTTTAGAAAACGGAAAGCTGTGATATTGCATAAAGCGTTGTCAATAGTATTGCGGTCCGCAAAGGAGGCATCCCATGACGGTGTGATAGTTACAACGGAGAGGTTCGGCGAGATAACAATCCACCCTTTTGTCATGAACTATATATACAGGACTATCCGGAAAGGTGTGTCCTTGCAACTGTGAAATTCGATGTTTGTAAAACATACACAGTGTCCAAAGACGATTTCGACGTAATCGCCGATTTCACCAACTGCAGGAGATCGCAGACGCTAGAGACGCAACTTGCTCCGAACTGCTTCAACAATAGGGACATTGATATTCGTCGTGCCGCAGAGGCACGAATGTCAGAATTGAACATGCATAAGCATGTTCAAGAGAACGACCTTTGGGGATTCTACAGGGGTCCGCATGGTGACGATCCTCAACTAGATTACCATCTCGCTTTGCAACCGGACGGTATACACACCATTGAACACGACATTTTCTTGCATATGATAGATGCATTCAAGGCAACAACTTTTAAGAAGTTGTCGGATATCGCCCAAACCGAGATATTTCACGAGATGGATGCGAGGTTGCAGAGCATCAGTGAGAGATGTGTGAGGACATACCCGCAGCTCGTGTTGCCCGTGGCCACAGGTTGTGATTTCTTTTCAAGAGAAGGACGATTTGAAGTGAAGCAAAATCGGTCTGTAAAGACAGTTTGCGTGTTTATTATTTGTGATATCATCTCACGTGCGACAGACAAATCAATTTCCACTTGTTTCATCAAACTCATGGAAATGTACATACACATGTTTCGTAAGTCGACCCACACTGCGACTTCTCTCGATGTATGTAACGCATTGATAGGTGATTTCATAACGAGTATAAAAACGAAGATGGAAAAATATCAAATCTCGGATTGGAAAATTCCGAAGTTGCACGACCTTATGCATCTGAGAACATGCATAGAGCGATCCGATGTCCCCGACACCTTCGCAGCTGATGTGTGGGAGCATCATTATCAGAGGTTCTGCAAACAGCCATATCTGGCATCGAACAAGCGCAAGGCTGCTTCCCAGATGGTGAATCATGTCCGACGCTCATTAGCTTTGCAGGATGAGATGGAGATTGTGAGAAAACGAAGAAAGAGGTCGGCAGAAAATCGGTCATCCGTGACAGACTGCATGGCCACCGGAATTAATACCCTCGCAGCGCGCGACACAGTAACTGTACAACTCCGGTGGTTCCAGATGGATGGTGTGCATCTGCCAAAGGTGGAAGGTATAAGCAACGCAACGTTGAGAATACTTGACGAGTTTCCCTGCAGAGACGATTTTCGAGCTGCGCTCACGACGTTCATGACAGAGAATGACTGTCAACCTCCAGCTGATGACTAAGTTACACACTCGAACACACTTTACTATCGCCTGCACATACGACGGGACGCACAGGGGCGCAGGCGTTCAAACGGCAAGAGCTTCACCACAGTTCCATGGGAGAGTCGTGCACAGCGATGTTGCAGTGAGAGGTGGGAATGACAACATATGGTATGCATCAGTAGTCATGTTTTTCGTCATGAACACTTGCACAGGGGGTGTTGCGGAGATGCATAGGTGTTGTTTTGTGCAATGGTACAAAGAGGTGGATAGCGAAAGGGAACACACAATAGGTTGTAAGAAGTTGCAATGGGAGAAGGTCAACGGTCATCAGCACAGTAGCGTCATAACGATTGACACCATCATCGAGACCGTTCACATTGTTCCTCGTTTTTGTAAACCACAGTGGGGCTCGAAGAAGCATGCAAAAGAGAGGGAGGACAATTTTTTGTTGAATAGATATATACTCTAGAAGTGTACATGGAATTACWMCAAAAAAAAAAACCAAAATTTCAAAGGCTGAACGTTTTTCCGAGAATAATCTGTGGTGGGCGCAGTCGCAATTTTATACTACAGCATGCGTTCAGCTTTTGTATTTTTTTTACACACACACAGAGAGAGAGAGAGAGAGAGAGAGAGAGAGAGAAGCGTTTGAACGACAATAGTAATTTT
This sequence comes from Chara braunii, assembly GCA_003427395.1. Classification (NCBI taxonomy): domain Eukaryota; kingdom Viridiplantae; phylum Streptophyta; class Charophyceae; order Charales; family Characeae; genus Chara; species Chara braunii. The sequence continues at coordinate 243,389 of BFEA01000409.1, forward strand.
GTAAAGATGGAGTTCAAATATCGGTAGATTTTTAAAGTGGCGAGATTTGTATTTTAGACCGGCACGATCGTGCAAGATGGAACAACACGGTTGTGAGACTGTTTTTTTTCGCACGGATTAGGTTTTGTTACACCGTTGCATAGCTTCTATGTCATCTTACACATCAATGTAGAGAAAGGTGCATCAAAGCAGTGTATATGATGAAGGTAACTTCAGAGTTGACTACTGTGTGCACATGTATGGTGAACGTGGACTGAAGAAGTGGCAGGTGGCACGCACTAGCCGACCTATGTCTATACTTGCGTACTATAAAAGGTCATGACGTCAAGGAAACCGTCATTCTGCCTCGCAGTACTCTCGTTCTCTCTCTCTCTCTCTCTCTCTCTCTCTCTCTCTCTCTCTCTCTCTCTCTCTCTCTCTCTCTCTCTCTCACACACACACACACACACACACACACACACACACACACATATTGTCGAAAGACTTACCACTAAAGCCAAGTAATTGACAAGATGTATGTCATGGCCATGTGACTGTCATGTGGACAGGAAATGTTGAGGTCAAGGTAATGCCAAAACGACACTCTGCACTGGAAGAAGTGGCAAGACAGCAAGCGAAAAAATAAGCGTTTTCAGGAATTGTGGAGAAGCCGATTTAGACTGACACTGCAACCTTTGTCCATCAGCCGTGACATTTGTTGTATGACGGAGAATGAGGGGTGTTCAGATGAGCGAATCTTACAAAATGAACGAGGGGGTAGATGGCAAGGGTTGTATCATGGGCTCAAAAGCGACCGACAGTTCAGAAACAGCAAGGAATGACGAACAGTCATGTAGACCACGTGTCACCGAACCGTTGCTCCCATTGAGCAGTGAGAGATCAGTGAAGCGATGGAAGAGGATACTGGAGGACCCGTGGTATGCGGAAATGTACCAGATGATGACCACAGATAACGTCCAATATCCTCAGATGGTGCATGAACCTTTGTTCAGTATTGCAGGGGGCAATCGGTCGAGAGGTATGGCTGCAGAGGCTGGAAAGAGGTCCAAGAGGGTGGACGAGGAACACTTGTTCTCGTTCACGTGAAAATCAAGAAGACACGCCATAGCGATAACGAAACGGGACGTATTGCGATTGGGTGCGATGCAGTGGTTGAACGACGCCGTAATCGATATGTACTTACAGTCCGTCTTTGAAGAACATTTCCCTGCACAAGACAACACGACACTTCATGTTTGCACAACTTTCTGGCATCCCGCAGTCATCGTCAATCAGAAGGTTTATGTCGCGAAAGCAGGATGGCAAGAGCGGATCAAGAGTAGACCTGCAAAGTTGCATCGAATAAGCAATGAACTGCGAATGACAGTTGTTGTTCTCATCCCTGTGAATCACAAAAACCATTAAAAATTGTTCTTGTTACTGAATGTCGGTCGGTTTTTGGCAGTCACGGAGGACAATGATGGTCAGAAACGACCTGTTGCGATCGTCATGGATTCCTTTCAACAGAGCGGCCGACAGGAATGGAAGGCGTTGCACACATTTTTGTGGTATGAATACCTCAACGAGACAGACAAAGCAGGAGTGTTGACTCCCGAGACCGTTGACACGTCGTGGGTGACATGCAGAGATCTACTTGGATCTAACATAGTATATGCCGAATGTTCGCAACAGACCAATATGTCGGACTGTGGTGTTTACGTTTGTTGCGTGATAACTGAATTGATGCGAAAGCTAGCAAACATGACTAAGGGAACGAAGATAACCGCAAAATACATAACAGAAGTTGTTAGCGCGACGGAGGTCAACGAACGAACGGTCGAGAGATTTCGTCAGTCAATGGTACAACGTTTTGCGCTGTGTGCTGCAATGGCAAAAGGATATAACACCGCAGCAGCGTATGACATAGAAAATGTCTTCAGAGATGTCATAGACGGAACAGGGAGTGGAAGTTCGTAATTACAAGGGCATGATAGAAACCCGGCATCGAAACACGAAGTTGACAACCGTGTGCAATTATACAAAACACGAAGTTGACAACCGCGTGCAATTATACAAAACTCACATGTCGTAGAGAAGCCAATCGGCACGCAGTAGCCAACTTGTGCATGTTACTTGATGGATGAATGCGTGGTGTATCATCGAAAAAAAATGTCGTCTTTCATGTCACAACGGCAAAGAACGTTCGACTCTCTCTCTCTCTCTCTCTCTCTCTCTCTCTCTCTCTCTCTCTCTCTCTCTCTCTCTCTCTCTCTCTCTCTCTCT
>BFEA01000409.1:252085-273501 GCA_003427395.1 Chara braunii
TCAATAAGATTTGCCTGAGTTTTCAAAAAAAAAGTTTTCAAAAATTATGAAAAATACGTCATGCAGAAGAATAAACTAAACAACATTTGTCTCAACAGTACATCCAAATTCCTTACCAAATTTGAACTAAAAATCAAATACGAAAAATAAATAATATTAATGAAAATAAGAAAAAATAAAACGAAAATGAAATTATTGCGCGGGCAAGCAAGTTTTTGACACCGCCATCTTTGGCGATTTTTCATTTTGTTTTGGTTTTGTCAAATGCCATGAAATTTTATACATATGTATCTTACATAATAGAGAACCTACAAAAATAGTTTGAAAAAATAATATTCTTTTTCAGGACCCGAAATAAAATGAAAACAATAAAGGGAAAAGAGAAAAAAAACAAATTAGTAAGTGGGAAAACAAGTTTTGACAGCACCATCTTTGCCGATTTTTCATTATTGTTTGGCTCAAGAGAATGACTTCAAAATTGAGAAACAGGTAGCTTACATAACACAGAACTCACAAAAAAACAAATCAGAAAACAATAATAATGTTTAGGTACCATAACATTTTTTTGCGGGGTCCGAACACCTTTGAGTTCGGGTCCCGTACGAGGACCCGAACGCCCGAACGCCCGAACGTCCGGGGGTCAGCTTAGGGGCCTCCGTACGTTCGTCCTGGCAACTCTGTATATATATATATATATATATATATATCATCACAAACAGAACTGTCCGGTAAACCGTAGGCAGAGAGAGAGAAGAGGACAACAAATGAGGAGACATATATATATATGTATATATATATATATATATATATATATATATATATATATATATATACTAGACTATCAGCCCTGCCACCCGGGTCACCCTATTTTCCCTGGCGGTCCGGTCGTGCAAGGACTAGGGAAGGTCCCGGGCCAGAAAAACGAATAAGAATAAAAAAATAAAAATAAAAAATAACAATAAAAAAAAATTAAAAAAAATAAAAAATAAACTATATTATGCAGAAAAATAAACTGAACAACTCTTCCTTCAAGGTCACTTAAAAATTCTTTATCAAATCTAAAATAAAAATTATAATTAAAAAATAATTTATTTCTGTTCTTTTTGGCACGATCAGGCAAGTGGATCCGGATCACTCTAGTAGCCTTGTGTATATATATATATATATATATATGTATATATATTATTATTATTATTATTATTATTGTTGTTTTTTGGCCCAGTCGGGTAAGTGGTTTCCTTTTGGTAACCTAAGTTTATTTGATACAATATGCATCATCACATTTTACATAATTTTTATACACATCGTGAAGTCAAAGATAAATCTACATCCTCTTATTGTTTCTGCTCAATTAGCATTTTACATTATGTTATTGATTTTTGTAATTAAAGTTAAATAAGTTTATTTTGAATAATCATAGAATGTGTTTTAAGATAGGTTAACTTTTAATGATTGTTAAATCTTATTTCTAAGTATTAGCAAACATTATTATTATTTTTTGTATAATAATATTTTATTTAGTATAAGATCATTTAAATTATAAAAGTATCATACCATCATTATGCTCTTTTTATATGCGGTTTAACTTATTACCTAAGTTAGAGGCTATTTGCTTGACTGTAAAAAAAAAAAAATGACTCCGATTTATTTTTTTTGCATTAAGTTTTTTCGTTCCGTGTCCGACCAAGTGGCTCGGGTAATAAAGGTAACCCACTCTGACTTTTTATTTATTTTTTTCTTATTATAATCTTTATTATCATCATTTAAAAAAAAAAAAAAACTTTGTTGAGAGTTTTTTTTTATTATTATTTTTTTTTACGTTGTTGCGTGCGGCGGTCCCACACCCAGACGCAAAGTAATATTTTTGGTGTTGGACCTCACGGTCGTGTCATGCAGGACTTTCTTTTGTCACTTTACGAATTACGAACTCCAATCGTGCGCGCGTGCTATACCTCTCGCGACTCCCTACGACAGGTTAGGGTCCCACGAGGTACAACATATGTCCACCCGCGCAACTCCTCCCTCCTTCTTCTACTTATTCTCTCCTCCTTCTTCTTCTTCTTTTTCCTTTCTTTTTCTTCTTCTTCTTTGCGCTACCACTTCTCCCCGTGCGATATCTCGTCGGTCGCTCAATGAGCACTCAACCCAAATGCGCGGGTCAGGACCTCGGACTGCTGCGTCGGAGTCGAGCAAATTTTCATGGAACGAATCTGCTTGTCTATCCGATGCAGATTCACTGAAGTGAATCTAGGGAGGGTAGCCACGGGATTAGAGAAAGTAAAAAAAAGAAAAAGAAAATAATAATAATGAAATGATAACTTTAATAAAATAAAATCGAATCTAACTATAAAAATAAAATAAGAAAATCCTACTACTAACTACCCCGTCGTGGCAACTGTCACAACGGGGTCTGACTGTAACTAACCCCGATTTCGAGGTCACGGGTTCAAGGCCCGGTCGCCCGAACTCGGGTAAAACAAAAGTAAAGCCCCTTCATAAAAAGGGAGCTAGCACAGAGGTCGGGGTGGAATCAATGCCTACACCCTGAGCTTGACAGTCCGACACCTAAACCTACTAAGCTAACTCCCACTTTGAGTAGAAAGGGAGAAGCTTAGTATATAAACGGTAGTGGGGCTCAGTCCGACCCGCGGCCTGAACCCGTTTTTTTTTTTTCTTTTCTTTTCTTAAGTTAGCGCATGTGTACGTTTGCAGGTTGGTGTGCCTGCCTGAGTGTTTGTTGGCTTGAGTGTGTGTGTGACCTGAAAGGACACTTGACAATGTTTGATCGATAGGCCCGAAGGGCCGGTACTTAGCCATGGTCGGGACATTGAGGATCGCGGTGGGAAAGTTATAAGGTAGCGGGGTAAACCCGCACACTTAGAACAACGGAAAAACACTCAAGTAGCAGGTAGTCCGGTACCACACCGAGTAGACCTGTCGGGTACTCGAGGCCGATCAGAAGAAGACGAAGTAAGCATTTCCAGAGGCCCAGTACCATCCGGTAGGCGGGCACCAGTTTCCAGTAGTACGAGTCTAGGTCCTGTGCGGATGATATCAGAGCCTGCAATAGTATCTCTCTATGTAGAGGGACAAAGGCACCTGTCACTCGGGTAGTCATGCGGTCAAGAAGTCACCTCCCAAGGGGCGACTCCCTTTCTACCTATGGGAGGCCGAGCTAGAGCCTCAACCTCGCTTACGGTGCACTAGTAAGGATAAAGGTACCGCCCGAGCAAACGCCAACAATCGGGGTGCTACCTCAACCCTGATAATCCTACACTAATAATTGCTCTGGTCGTACGATCGGGGCGCATATTAATTTATTCTGTCTGATGTACTGACGATTAAGTCTCAGCGTGCATTGTAGATCTACTCGTCATAACATCAACCCTATCGACCCCTCAACCTCTTCGGTGGAAGGGTATTACTGCAGATCCTAACCTTCACAAAGTGCGTCATAACAACACGCGCGCATACTTAACGAAAGTTTCTCACCGATTTTGCCCCGACCTCAATGGCCGAGGAATTCATTTCGAGTGTCACGCTCAAGCGTGCACACCCTTTCTATTCCATACTGGCTTCGTGATGGTAGTCGATGCTATCACTGTGTTGAATGCAAAAACATGGTCAAATACCCTTGTAAGGGTATATGGTCCGACAACGTATTACACTCTTTCATGACATCATATATTTCTCACTTCTTTTTTCCTGTCACTGATATTCATCAACCTTCATATTATTTTTATGTATGTTTAGTAATCACATTTAAAATAGACGATTGTTTGTAAGTGCAATTGGTGTTAAATTATTTTTTTGAATATATGAATCGAAAATCTTGTAGTATAACGTTGGTTCCAATAATAAATTTATTACCTAGGCTACCAGAGTGTCTTGGGAAAACTTACTGGGTTGGGTCAAAAAAAGATTAAAAATATATACATATATACATATATACAGGGTTACCTGACCGAACGTTCGGGGGTCCCCGGGCTGGCCCCCGAATGTTCGGGCGTTCAAGGTTTCGTTTGGGGGCCGAACACCTTCAGGTTCGGCCCCCGCCAAAAAAAACATTCGGGGTCTAAAAATAAGTTTTTTTTTCTGAATTGTTTTTTCTGAGTTCTCTATGTTATAACCTATACGCCTGTAAATTTTGAAGTCATTCTGCTAAGCAAAAAAAACATTAAAAATCGTTAAAGATGGGGGTGTTAAAACGTGCTCGCCCACTCACTATTTTGTTTGTTTTCGCTTTTAACTTTTTGTTTTCACTTTATTTCGGGGCCTAACAAATTTTACTATTTTTTGAAAAATATTTAATGAGTTATTGATTATGTAAACTACATATCTGTAAATTTTCAGGGCATTTGTCAATGCCAAAAAATAATTAAAAATCGGCAAAGATGGCGATGTCGAAAAGGTGCTGGCACACTCACTCATTTTATTTTTCTTTCTATTTTTTCTTATTTTTATGAAATTTTATCATAGTGTTTATTTTTTGTATTGGATTTTTAATTCAAATTTGGTAAAGAATTTGGATGTAGTGCCCAGCCAAATGTTGTTTAGTTTATTTTTCTCCATAACATTTTTATTTTTCGGAATTTTTTGAATTTGTTTTTTTTTTTTTTTTTTTTTTTTTTTTTTTTTTTTTTTTTTGGTCCGCGTTCGGCCCGAACGGCCGAACGCCTTCCGAAGGGGTCCCGTACGTTCGGGCGTTCGGGTTTGGGCGTTCGGCCCGTTCCGAACGCCGGTAACCCTGCATAAGGAAAATTATCATTTACAGTGTAATCAGTGAGGGGATTCTGCAGACTGTTGAGGGTTCAGCCTCCTGATGACTCGGTGAAACTCCGACAAAACAGTTTGTCACAGCCCCTCGTTTGTTGTCCTCTTCTTTCTCTCTGCCCATAGTTTACCGGACAATTCTGTTTGTGACGATATATATTGATAGGGAATTGTCTGTTTACGTTGAAATGTGAATTGAAACTATAGGCCTACTCGGTAACGTTGTTCAAAAAAACGCTCCAAGGGTTTGTCGGAGATGTGCCCCTTACTGGTTGGAAATTGCTAACAGGGTATTAAAGTTGTGAGCAACACTGTATGTTGCCCCAGGCCACTTAGCCAGAATAAAAAGGGCGTGGCAACAGAAACAAAGATGAAGAATAAAGGAAAAACGTCGATTGTACAACAGAAAAATTCCCACGAGAAATGAAAGTTGAAAAAACATTCCATAAAAAAAAAATTCTTCATATTTATAAATTATCATTCCATATTCGTCCAATTTTAAAATTTACAGTTTTATTTGATAAGTTCCCGTCTAAATATGAGTTTTCTCTTCCAACTACATCTATTTTTTCAAGATGGAATGAAAGTTTGGACAAGTTTATGAAATGTTTTAATTAAATTTTCATTTTACTACAACAAATATCTTTTAATTTAGATTGGATTAATCCATTTATGACTGAAAATCCTTACTTAGAATGACAGTCTAATTAAAACATTTCATGAAATCATCCAGACTTTCATTCCATCTCTAGCATGCGGTGAAAATAGGAAGGAATACCCTATTCTTGGAATGAAAGTTTGCAAGTAAGATGAAAAATTTTAAAATTGAAATGACATTTTTTAAGATGGAATGAAAATTCGAAATTTAGATTGTAATTTTACTATACAATGATTATTTAATTCTAGAAATTTTTTTCGTTGTAGTCTCTTTAAGTTCGGAAGATGACGAGAACTCGGAGGAGGAAACTTCTCTGAAGGACAAACGAAAAAGACGGGAGTCTACGGGAGCTGTGACAAACAGCCCCTCGGTGGTTACGCCAAGGAAGGTTGGAAGACCGAAAGAAGCAAACATATCGTTAAGTCAGTGATCGAGAAAAGGCAGAGAGAGACCGACAAAAGCGGAAGCACAAACTGCATGGATTGCCAAGGAAAAAGACTCATGGAATGAAGTGCCTATGGAAGACAAGTTTGCGACTGAAGCAGTCGCAAGGCTATGCGAATGACGTTGCCATCATTTTATCCATACACCTTAGAGTTAATGTGCAAATGGTTGGGGATTTCATTCTTCGACACTAGCAATACAATTGATGTCCTAGTTGAGTTATGTGTGACATATTGCTTCCGAGGAAAGCGCATTAAAGGATGATTGACATTAGGGAAACGTGAAGGAGAAGTTCAGATAAGCGGAGAAGTGCAAGACCCAGAAGAAGAAATTGAAGTATTAATCGGACACGTGGGAGTTGTTAGCTAAGTTTCTAGAGTATAGGAAGTGGTGTCGACTGAATCCTAAGGCAAAATCACTGAAGTCGCTGTTGGAACGAATTCAGAGGAACCTTGTGTTTCTACTAATTTTGGATTGCAAGGTTTCATGGAATGTTGATGGAAAGTGTTCGAAAACGATAGGGAATGTTGGGATAATCCTCACTCGTGTGCGTATATTCTATTAGACCCTGGTTGTAGGTTAACCTACGTAGGGAAGATCAAAAGGACATTGGACGAAAGATGGTCAGAACATATTGGGAGGACACAATCATGTCAGGACACGAGAAGGAACATAACTCTATCATCTCTATGGATGACTGAGGAAGTGGGGATGGGAATCCTACGTGGCGGTTCCGATGGCAGTAAGGGGGAAAGAGGAAGTAACCAGTCTTGAGCAAAGACTGATTCTACGATGGTCGCCGACACCAAATGTCAATGAATGGAGAGACGGACGGAATCAGAAGATGAGGAAAAGAAAGGGAATGAGAGAAAGGAGGAAGAAGAGGAAGTTGTGTCTTGATAAAGAGAGATGGTACGATTTTGGACGTATGAAGGAAAAAATAATGTTAGGATTATGGAAGTGTTATCCTCTCTAAGAGAAAAGAGGAATAAAATTCTTCGGGCAGATGGGTGAAAGATATAGGGAGAAGATTGAAACGTGGTTAAAAAGAGACTCGGTGAATCGGACGTGTTCTGCAAAAGGAAAAAGGTAAGACTAAAAAATGCCAAGAGGTTCCTCGAATATGTAGAGTCGTTGAAGCTACTAAGAATTCGTGAATGGCAGTCAGGTAACCCGACAATGAAGAAACCTCTTCGTAAGATGCTAAAACAACCATGGTCGAGAAAGAAGTTAGACTATATGACGCTGGAAGAATTGGAGGAGTCGACAATAAAGAAACGACCATGGTCGTGAAAACAATTAAACGGTATGACGCAGAAAAAAATGGTGGAGCTCTTTACGAATACTAGAGGGTTCTCAAGGAAAAGTACGAGGAAGTCTCTAAAAAATATGGTCGATGGCGCAGCGAAGAGAATGTACAAGGCTAGTTTAAGAAAGCGGTTCGTCATAGGCGTTAGGTACGATGAGAGAATCTCGAAGACCGAAGTAAGGCGTATAATATACAAGAAGTTTGATTTACAGTTTGGGTCAAGTGGTGTTGCGAAGCTACATCATCAGAAGCTTCGACTGATGTGCCGAAAGTTAAGGATCTTCTTCACAACCATCGATACTTTAGTCGTCAGGTGGCAGTAATCTACAGATGTGCAGAATTGGACCTTCCTAATACGGAAGCACACGTGGTCTTTCGTCTGAGTGCCAGACATGATATTGACGAGAGGGTGTGTAATGGAAAAAACATAGTGCGCACAGTAGATTGAGAGAAGAAGGAAGCGCAGTTGTGTAAGGAGCAGGGATTGACGCGGGGACCGTGCAACAAGTTAGAGGTTGCATTAAGTCCGTTGAACAACAGAAGGATGGTCTTATTGACCAAGTGCGTGAGTTGAAGCGTAGGTGGGAAGGTTTGGTTTTCTGTCCGCGTGATAAGAATCCGGTGAAGACTTTCCTCATGTACCCAAAAAAATACATGAAAAGGGTGGAATGAATGTTTTGGGAAACCCAACATTTGAGTCAGTTTGAAGGGGAAAAAAAGAGGTGATGGTGAAGGCAAAGGAGGAGTTTGTGAGAAAGGTTCTGACAAAGATAGGAAAGTGGGACAACAATGTATATCGAGCAAAGTTGTGATCAGTGAGGAACAATCGAGAATCTCAACAAAACAGGATCGTGAACAGGAAGAGGGGAGAAGGTAAGAAAGGAAAGGTTCACAGAGACAAATAACAAATCGATGAGTCAATTAAGGGGGATGGGGAGATAGAAAAACTAACAGAGAGATAATAAATCTATATCCTGAACACGACTTCTATATTAAAATAGTCTTGAAGCACGGACATGGCGTGCGACCCTACCGGTTTCACCTGGGTGCCAACCAGCATCATCGAGGGTCTTTCCTAATCGATGACATGGACTTACTTACATGAGACTTATGTACGAAACCTACAATACCAAATACCATCTATGTCCACGAAAACAGTGTCATTCGTCAACGGTCAAAGTTCCACTCGCCCAAAAAGTAATCGTCGATACTTCGAGAAACTACCAATCTCCAGAGGAAGGCTTATTCGAGTCGTTTTCCTGCCCAGATTCGCTTCATAAATAAATACCCTGGTCCCTTACGCAACACTTGATACGCCAGCTGATCCGCCTTCTTTTTTTTGTCAGTCTTCCGGAGTGAAAATCTCTAAAGTTATCTCGAAAAACCCGTCTGCAGAACAAACATTAGTTAAAATACCGACAACGCGTCACCCCTAGGTAAACCAAAGTAAGAAAAAAAGTATTACAAAAACTACGACCTAAGTTCAAGAACGAGAAAAAAAATCAAACAAAACATTCATACCTTCAACGACAATATCCTCAATAGTTTATTAGTTACATGGATTCAAGTACCAAAAGCGTACCCTTCATTAGTCACATTGACTCAAGTACTAAAATCATACCCCCTATATTTGTCATACCCTTTATTTACCATACCTCTCTAGAACAAGAGCCGATACAAAAGAACCCCTCTGTTCAAGTCACAAACCAATCCCACCTAGTAAAAAAGGGAAGCCAATTTCTTCATAACCTCTCATATTTCCTTGAAAAATTAAACAACGTTCTATCAAAAATTTCATTTGGGTAACCACACTGCCATAGCTCACACTTCAGTGAAAAAAGAAACGGAAGAGTTGTGCCTTCATGAGTAGAGCACAATCTAGCATGGTGCAAAAAAAAAACAGATACCAACGGACTTTTGCTGACGACTGAAAAAATATTAAAATTTTGTATACTATGGAACACCAAATCCTCAGTCACACCAACCATCTGTTTCTTTATTGTAGAAAGACAGACTATCCTGGAATCATCACCTCAAGCATCAAGAACACACCCTGGATAAGTTCACACATTGCCTTCATATGTCTTTTCGAGAACAAGGTTTTCATCATAACAATTTATGAACAAGTCAATCATGAATGTCGCATTTTCCTTCGTCACACCATTTTTTTTCTTCATAACAACGAATATTGACACATTGTAAACCAGACGAAAACCCCGAAACAACATCGAGACTGGATAAGAACATAAAATCGTTGTATGAGCACAAGAGACAAGACGACGCATGCCTCGTTGACTTTTCCATTAGAATTCTCAAAGTTTGGCACAACAGCCTCCCCGACACAACGATAAACGTGTGTCCTAGTTCATACTTGAGAAAAGTCAAAATCACCGTCAAAGAAACATGACACCAACTAAACTTTGTTTTACCTTCTTGCAGCTTCGCACCTTTACCCTGCCTTCTAACTGCCACCTCTCGAATACTTTTGTCAAACCAGTAGTCCATAACCCAACACAAAGCATTTACAATTACTCGCCTCTTTGCGACTGAACACTCTGAATAGGATGGACATATAGGTCTTCACCACGATGTGTCTTTGTGCTTAGGAATACAGTAGGCATTCTGAATGGTTCCTCTCTTCTTTCACTTACTCACCTATTGTAGACCCAACCTAGAGTAGTCAATTGAACACTTGTTCAACCATTTTTTCATCATCGATGACGAGAGTAAAAGATGAATTCTCAAGAAAGAGCTTATGCAAGTTGTCTTGGTAAATTAATGGGTAACAGACAAAAGTGTCACCCATATTGTGGTCGATAGGATAATACATTAGATCTTCCAACTTAGAAAGAAAAAGAACCAAAGCATCCTCAGTAATCATCTTCCTCTCAGCACATGAATCAAAGAAACAACCTCGAACCAATTCATTGGCCAACGAATTTTTCATCCAAAGATGGAACAACATAGAGTCATTTAACCGAAAAGCCACATGATCATTGACCCTAGGAAAGGAAGGATTACAACTAACACAGGTATACACAACTTCACTATTTTTTTAATATTTGTGAAAATTATAAATAAAGTCTCCCACGTTTCGATTACAACACCACACTACTCGCATCCGCTTCACAAGCATCTTTGTTCATCCCTCGACCCAAAGAGGAGATAATAATTGAACAAACCTACCGAACTTTAGCTTTCGAAATAAAATCATCATATACGATTTGACATACCAAACTTTTTCTCACATGCAGTCCAAACCTCGACAATATGCTTTGTAATAATAAACGTTTTAATCTAAATCGGGTTCATTTTTCACTAAAGGTTCTTACAATCGTATACGCCGCAATGACAGCTCCAAATTTCACACGTTCAACAACTGTCAACTCCGTTGATTACTAAAAAAATGAGTCAGATGAGATTTCAACGCTAACAACCGACTCAAAAAAGGAACCACCGTATAAAAAATCAACGTGACCCCACCTCTCAACCATCTTCGTGCATGTCGTAATTCCCCTCGTCCATATACACACAAAATCACGCTACATCCGTATAGTCACTTCAAAATTTTTCATCGATCGATAAACCGTTCACCACCAACAATGTTAACGACAACCCTATGAATATAATTAATTCGACAAAATTTCAAAATCTTCAACAAACTCCCTGAGACAATACCAACGCTTGAATGAAAAGTAATCAAAGGTTTCAACACTTCTTCTCAGTGGAACCCGGAGACAGTACTGCACCATTCCTCGTTGAACTTCTCATTTTGAATCTTTCTCTTGACCTGGACTGTCTTCTCCTTGAGCGCCTAGGTTTACCTCTAGTATTCAACGCTGGTGATATGAGTCTAATAAAATATTTTTCAGTTTCATACAAATCTTCATAATTACTACATCTGCATAGTGGGACAATTACATATGTATGCATTCTACATCTACACAACCATTTGTACAACCCCTCATTACGTCGACCTCCTTCATTCGTCACAAACGTGCGATAGACATACTCCGTCCAACATGTGTGGACATCCCTCTTTGTACTACCAACGTAGATATGTCAAGATCACAGCGAAACCAAACCGTAGACAACAGGACCGCTCCATTTATCGAGACCACGACCACAACAAGAGGGAGCTTCAAGAAAAAACTCAATTAACTTATTTCCCCATACTACCTCTCCAGTGAGAATCAACCCACAAATAGCAAAGCAAAGAAACGATATTAAAACATTATTTCTGAGAAACTCGAGAGACAAGGAGTGAAGTCTACAGCCAAAGTGAACTAATTCTCAAAGGTAAGTCGTGCTAAGGAGAGGGGTTAAGAAACTGCAGAATCATCACGATTCTTCCTTTCAGACGACTCATTCCCATCTTCCGATATCTCAACCGACATAATATCCTTATCTTTATTTTTTTCTCCTTTGTCGTCATCAAATGTCTTTGTTGCCCTCCCTTGGACAATTGCCTCCTTCGTTAGTTTAGGAGTAGTATAAACCGCCCCTTCCTTCTCGCAAATGCCCATAATCACCTTTTTGTTCTTTCCTCGAAGCTCCCGACGATTGGACCGAATAAAGTCATCCTTTTCAACCAATTTTGACATCGAGTTCGACGCCACATTTTCCTTGTTCTTGCGTGTAGAGGGTTCTGCCTTATTCTCAATAACATATTTATCTTTCCTACCAGCTGCTTCGTCTATCTTCGACTTTAGGTTAGTCCCCCACGCACTCGTTCTTTTTTTCATCTCCAACCTTGCTAACGATTCCTTCAGTCTTTCAATTTTTTCTTCTGACTCCTTGTGTGTGTTTATCTCGTTGATATACAAAGTTTGGAGCGCACCCAATTCCATCTGATGCCTTTCAACAATCTCTTTCAGTCGACTTCCACATGCCTCTTCGGAGTTCCCACGGGCGTCGTAAGTGCACAAAACCTCACTTGCGTTGTTGGAGTTGGCCCAACCGCTATACTTCCCCGTTTATTTCCGGGACGAAGTGCTTCAACCTTCCATCTTTACTCGTTGGTCTCGGCCTCCTCACATTGTCTTTGCAAAGCTATCACCACATCTTTCAGGGTTTATAGTTTTTTTTCAGCCGCCTTCTTCATCTCAATCTACCCACACCACAACCGCAATAGTTAATCCATTTCCAACTTCGGCTTGGCCACATTAGACGAAATACTTGCATCATTCAATCATTGTTGCATACCGTCGATAGTGGTTTTCAACTTTGCCACCTCGTCATCATCATTGTTCTTCTTCTCGTCAATTGCTTTATATACCTTATTTAAACTCTCCGCCAATTCCTGCTTCATCGAACTCGTCGAAAATCCTTACAATCTTTCTTCTCACGTTGACATTTATCCTCCTCTTTTTTCTTTCGCTTTTTTCCCTCTTCCTCCTCCCCTGCTGCTCTCTCGTTGGCCTCATCAACATCATGTTTCTCGCTAGTCGTAGTTACTTTTTCTTGTAATGTGTAGATTTTTTTCCCAAGCCAAACCCCGCCACCAGATTGCACAGCATAATTCGGAGCAACTGTGTCAGCATTCGAGTTATTACTAGGAAGTAGAGTAAGAAGAGGGACAGGAACAATTACCATATGATTATTAGAACTTTGACCATTCAGCTGACGAATTGGATACGGACAAAAATGAGAGATATATCTTTCTTGACTACAATTACTAACAAGTCCTAACATCTTCATTCTGATTGTTGCTAGCCATAAATCTTGCGAGCAAAGTTGCAACCAGTGATGAACAATCGAGAACTTCAACGAACCAGGATCGTGAACAGGAAGAGAAGATAAGGTGAAGAGTGAAGAGGTAATACAACGAGAAAGGTCTATAGAGACAAAGTACAATCAATGGGTCAATTGAGGGGGATGGAGAGATAGCCAAACCAGTAGAGAGAAAAAAAAAAAAAACATATCCCGAACACAACTTGTATACTAAAATAGTCTTAAAACACAAACATTTAAAATAGTCTTAAAGCACAAAGATGGCGAAAGGACACAGGGGTAACACCAACACGTTGCCAAAACACAAGGACAAAAGAAAAATTCGTTCAATTTCCCCATCCTTCACAGAGTCGGCAAAGCAAGTGAACTAGAGGGTGGCCAAATCCCTGAATCACCTGTTTTTCTCATTGTCAAAGAACATCCACTTCAATCTGAGATCTACGAACCAACTGAAGAACAAAATGGAAGAAGTCAATAGATGGGCATACATGAAAAAGGGGGGTGAAGTTACTGGAGTTGCCTACTATATAAAAAAAATGTTCTATAAGCTTCCTCACAACTCTGTGAAGAAGGTTGTCAACTGGCTACTTGAGCAATCTGAAAGAAAGAGAAGGCACTCGGTGGTGCTAAGAAGGAGAGGAAAGGGGGTCATATTTGGGAGAAAAGACGGTGAAGACGAGTGGGTGAAAGTGGAATTATCACTGATAAAAACAAATGGTGGAGTTTGATCTAGAGAACACCTACTTGTGGGTGGCGGAGAGGCTACTGAGACAGAAGGAAGGGATTCCAGTAGGAACGTCGCGTAGTCTGCCGATAGCTTGTATTCTGTGTGTATTTTTTTAAAGCAAATTTCTGTCAAAATTGGGGAAGGATGCGCAGTTGGTCAAAGGAATTAGATTAGCAAATGATGAATCTATGTTTGTAAGGAAGGGGTGGAAAAAAACGAAAAAAAAAAAAAAAACAGAAGAAATTAAAAAACGTTTTGAAACCAGCTATAACAAAATTTGTCATTGAAAATAACGGATGACAAGAGTGGTGAATGAGGTTTCATTGGCTATCATGTCAAGATTGAAAGAGGAGGAAGAGTGGGTTGCTGGTACAAAACAAAAAACTTTGATGAGATTTTGGAAGGGGGGACGGAGTTGAAGTATAAAAGTTTTCAGGATTTTTATTTCTTTTCATGTTTGAGACAGAAGCGAATGCTGATAAATAAAATGTTCAACAAGATAAGGTAGTGTACATCAATGAGCTACCGGGTAGGGGAATGTCTGCTCACGCTGAAACACGAATTGAAACTGAAGGCTTACCAGGTAGGGTTGTTCAAAAAAACACTCCAAGGATTTTGCTTGAGACTTACCCATGACTGGTTGAAAATTACGAACAGGGTGTTAAAGTTATGAGCAACGCTGCGACTGTGTATGTTGCAGAAGTGAACCGTATCTGGTTAGACCTAGGATCTGATGTCGTTTGGATTCTGCCTGATGCAGTTAGTGTAGCTTAGTATAGTGATCTAAGTTATTTTTTGTCATTTTTCACCAGTTGGCCCTTCGCCACGAGTTTATCTTCGTTTTCGTTTGTTTTTTAAATCTTTGTAGCTTTGTCAAAGAGTAGGGAATGTTATCGAGTTTTGATTTCGCTTTTGTTTCCTAGTCCTTGCTTTTGTTTTGTCGTTCGAATAGTCGTTCGCTTATGATCGTCGGTAGTTATCGTAAGGGTTTGAACCTTTGTCAAGATGCATGAGAATTATTGATGGAACTGTCGAGTTCAAAAAAGGCGGGGCTATTACAATACCTCAGTGAACTCGTCGTCTAATCAAAGGGAACAGAAGAAAGTGAGCTCGAGTGAGTCTAGAGTCGTAGGGAGGATAAAAAGGAAGGACTGTTATTAATATGAAATAGGTTAATAAGATAAACCTCGTTCTCAATTCAAAGTTCCCCCTGAGGATAGACGGATCTGGCTAAAGTCGAAACGTAGCGTGAGTCTAGAGTCATAGGGATGATAAAAAGGAATGACTTTTATTAATATGAAATATGTTAATAAGATAAACCTCTTTCTCAATTCAAACCTCCCCCTAAGGATAAATGGATTTGGCTCCAGTCGAAACACGGCGTTGGGGAGTGTCAAATGCAGACCCTCAAGATGTTGTGCATAGCGTTTTGACTGTATTTCACGATGTATTCTTTTTCAAAGTACCAAGTTTTGTTTTGAGTGACGAATGAGTTATCTATCGATAACACTTTTGTATTGATGAGATTCAAATGTTGAGTTCACCTTTTATGAACCGACTCGCTGCAACCCACGTCATCGAGCATATATTACCTTACTAAGGCAAAAGTACGTCGGTTTATTTTTCTGCATGACATAATTTTTTTTTCGGATTTTTTTTTTTTTTAAACCCTTCTCTGACCCTTGCAAGATCGGTCCGGCCTGGTCAAACAAGGTGACACAGACCGCCTTGATGGTAGCGAAGTTGATTACTAAATATATCAATTATCTTATAAATATGTTCCACTTTATTTTCAATGATGTAAGTTTAATTTTCTTCATTACTTTATTTATCGTTGTTACAAAATTTTCTAACCAATAATCTCCTAAATATTGTGTTTATCTCTAAGGTAAAAGGACACAATATGATATTTACATATTTCGAATATCGTGTTTTATGCTCTGTCATTAATAACGTGTTAAATTCGCTACTTCATATAATCCAACACCGTAATATGATATATATTTCGATGTCATCTCGACTACCGGTTAAGTTATCAATGACACCTTGTCTTACAGGGCAGTCTGATTGTGTAAGGATAAGTGAATAAGGTAGGAAGACACAATATGATATTTTCATATTTGAAATATTGTGTTTCATGATATATCTTCAATAACGTGTTAGATCTGTTATTCAATATTATCCAACATTGTAATGTGATATATATTTCGATGATATCTCGACTATCAGTTAGGCTATCTGGGACCACTTGTTTGATGGGGCAGCCTGACCCTGTAAGAATGAGTAGAAAAAAATACAAAAAAACTAGGTTACCAGCCGGGCCGCCCGGTTCCCGGGTGGCCAGCTCGGTACAAGAACCTGGAAAGGTCCCAGCAAAAAAAAAAAAAAAAAAAAAAAAAAATAAAAAAAAACTATGTTATGCAGAAAAATAAACTGAACAACTTTNAAAAAAAAAAAAAATCCGAAACAACTATGTTATGCAGAAAAATAAACTGAACAACTTTTGTCTCAGGGTCACATTGAAATTCTTCACCAAATTTAGAATAAAAAATAAAATTAAAAAATCATTATTTATTTTTATTTTGTTTTATTTTTTTTGCCCAGCCAGGCAAGTCACTCCGGGCCACTCTGGTAGCCTAGCAAAAAACTTAATTGAACAATTTTTATTTTATGATCATATTTAATTTTTTTATCAAATCTTATTTACTTTTATTTATATTTTTTTGTGTCGGGCAAAACTAGTATGGGATACTATCGTAGCATATGATGTCATGCATTTATATTTTTTATTTTTACACAGTTATGTGTATATATTGGGTTATCTCTTTGTAATCATATGTTCAATTTTCTACTTAATATCAAACACTGTGATATGAAATATGTTTTGATACCTTGTATTTTCATGTATTTACCAGTCTCTTATTTTTGCCTGTTAGTACACAAGTTGTATGTTATATATGGCTGGATTTTACAGTTCAAGACTATAATCTTGAGTAAAGTCGAATGTCTTCATTCATATTACGATGACAATAAAATAGTTGATACTTAGTCTTTAATGTTGTTTCGAGCATTGTACTCAATACTATGTCTAATTTCATATTTAATTAATATTACAAATAAATATTGTAGCATCGAATACACTTCAATATAACATGATTTAACATATTATTTAGTAAAGCGTACAATATACTTTAATACCGCAATATAAATACAATTTTTACAATAATTTAACAAAATAACAGAACAAAAAACATACGACTTGTAGTAAAGCGATAAAAATGAAAAATGAGATGAATCGATGCTAGATTTATTTCACAGTCTAATTTATTTTTTTATTTATGACAAAACCATTACGAAATTCACAGAGCCTCAAAATTTCAGATTTTATAAGTTTTTATGAGCGCAAAAGACCATAAAAGTTTGGGTATGTTTTTCGTTACTCTCGTGTGGTTAAGTGGCAAAAATTAAAAATTTGAGGGATCAAATAAATATTTTTTATTTTATTTTTGTGATTTTTTTCCTTGAAATATCACAATCCAATCTACAATATTTCAACTTTTTATATTTTTTCATTAATTTTTATGATCGCGAAAATTCATCAAAGTTTACATTTGAAAATTGTCGGATTGAACCCGCTTGGACCTATTGGTCGCCGCCCGTCTAAAAACCTGGTCTGTAAGTTCAGGAAGGCCGAATTTAGGTCGCCACGGTAGTGATTAAGTATACTCGGTAAGGATAGTTTAGTGTCATCATGAATGCGATAACATTAAGTATCCAGAACATCGTTTTTTATTTTTTCATCAAATATTCATATCTTATAATATGTTTTTTATTGTCTTTGACATTGAAGCACGTTCAATGTCACTATCATTAAACGTAATATTAAGTGTGCAACAGTGGCTATAATATTGCACATAGTTAATTTTTACGACGTTCAACTATGACAATATTAAATCACCAATATTTCCTGAAGTCGCGTAGCGTTAACGCTACGCAATTTTATGAAAGGTACGGGCCACTACAGGAGCGCCCAAATTCATCCAAGTAGAAACGTTTCTACTTCATTTTTTTCCGCGGCCGATAGCTGGGCCAAGTACTGGTGGTTTAAGTATTGAACACAATTTGAACACCACAATTTTGCCCCTACCCTTGACGACAGTCTGACAAAAAACTCTTGTTATGATCTTCGTTGTAATATTACATACATCATTGGGTATAGCATTGTACATACTTTTAGGGTTGTTGGCGTTCGGGTTCAGCCGAACTTCCAAACTCGAACCTGCCGAACGTTTGGCTCCCACTCGAACGTTTGGGCCGAATGCGAACCTAAAAATAAATAATAATAAATAACTTAATAAATATAAAAACAATATATGTTATGCAGAAAAATAAAGCGAACAACATTTGCCTCATTGTTACACCGAATTCCTTACCACGTTTGAAATAAAAATAAAATACAAAAAATAAATAATAATAAGAAAAGAAAAGAAAGATAATTAAAATTAGTGAGAGGGCAAGCACGCTTTCGACACCGCCATCTTTGGATATTTTTAAAATTTTCTTGGGATAGCCAAATGCCCTGAAAATTTATAGAATATTCGAGACGCAAAAAAAAAAAAAAAAAAAAAAAAAAAAAAAAAAAAAAAAAAAAAAAAACAAGACTGAGTGGCCGAGTGTATTTTGACACCGCCATCTTTGGCTATTTTTCATTTTGTTTTGGATTCGTAAAATGCCTTGAAATTTTATATGCATGTAGCCCATGTCATACAAAACTTGAAAAATAATAATAATAATTTTTAGGGCCTGGAATAAGTTTTGGCGGGGGCCGAACCCCTTTAGGTTCGGAACCCGAACGGGATTCCAAGTGCTCGAACGTTCGAGGGATTGCATGGGGACCCCCGAATGTTCAACCTGGTAACCATGCATACTTTGATATTGTAACACCTTAAATAACCCAACATTTAGACAAAGAAAAACTAATCATTGATGAATTTTAACAATACAGTATTGCATGTCATATTTAGAAGAAGTCGAATCACTCACACAAAATAACCTTTATGGTTAACCTTGCTAAATTGTGTTGAACGACATTTTGAGCTCTCTTAAAATCACTTTCAAGTTGTGAATATTGTTTCATCATTATTTCCATCCTCCAAAAAGATAAATGATTAATATTATTATTATTTATTTTGTCATCATTTTTTTTGCTTAGTTTTTAGTTAAATGTTGCAACGCAAAACTTTCAAAATACTTAAAGGCCATAACATTCATTGACTAATACACTCCAAGGGTGTGGGACTAAACAGGGTTCAATACCACACCATCATACATCAAATACACGATTGCATATAGTTGAATATACCACAACATGCAAGTTGAATACCACACCATTACGTATAAGAAAACACATGATTCAACGAAGTTAAACACCATAATACTCAACATGACCAACTATAGTTGAATACTGAAGTATTAAACGCAGTTGAATACCACAATATTTAACAAACAACAGGCAACAAGTACGTCAAACATCATAGTTGAACATTAAATACAACATTCGACATCGACATCAGTAGACATCATTGAATGCCACAATATCAACTAACCACCATATTCCTCTCCCTCTATTCATCAAACCTTTTCATCCTACAGCATCCTTTTCGACTTCTCGTTGATGATCGAAATTTGACTTTTTTTGTCATAACATTATGAATATATAATGCTCGATATAGGATTTTTGCACTTGAACACCTCGTCATCCAATAAGAACTTTAACCACTTATACAACTAGCCTCACATACTAAGATACCAAGGCTTCTTTTACGTACCATGAATCTATGTGTTGAAAATATATCTCATGGATAACACAAACATGGCTGTTACATTACCAGACTTACAAGTGTATGGATCTCTATGTGCTTAGATATTTTGTTTATCCACGAGTGTTATTACAATTGGTGTACATATGACCAGCCCGCGTTCCTGAATCATTAGCCTGCAATTCCAAGATTCATCAAACACATGTAAAACTCATCTGCCAAAATGTCCCTCTACAAAAGTGTCCAACAACGCATCTTGTGCAAGGCACAACTTGCTTTAATGATCAATGCACAACATATCCATGCCACTTTTCCGAACTATGCGTATGCCTACGCAAACATGACACAGTCTTCCCACTCCACACCTCAAACAAAAGAAAACAAAAAAAAAAACATGAAATATTATCTGTGTGCAAAAAAATGCCAATCAATCCCAACAGTGTTTGGGGCAAATAAGGGTCCTCCATACATGACTTCGCTTTTACTGGGCCCTGCTTACTCTCTGCTGGCCTTCCTGTCCTGTCCTCCATAGATCCCCCTTCCAAACTCCCTGCCTTGCCTGCCTCGGCCGCCCTATGTCAATATTGATAGCGCATGGATGGTTTTGCCAGGAAAATGGGGTGAGTGTGCAGCGAGGCTGGGGCGAGTGGTCCAGCAAGGCCCTCCTCTCACAAAACGTAAGAATCTGCTCGCACTATGTAGCTAGGTTCATGTCCTTACATGCATCCCTCACTGACTGACTGATTATATGTGTGCTGAGCTACCCGGCTTCCCTTGAATAGAACGTACGGTCATTATTGTAGCCTTATCTGGGGCACCTTTCAGTGGAAGACGGGTAGCATGAATTTGGTCAGCTTCAACGACCAGAGACGTGCTTTCCTCTTGCGGACGGCGATAGCACAAGGTGGGCTAATAAGCCATTACCCGCACAAGGCCTCATTGCACTGACGTGGCTGCCATGGTCGCGTGCATGGCAGTTCATGCAATCGTACGTCTCGGAACTCACGTTCTTGCATGCAGACGAAGCCGGCGGGCATCAACCAAGTAGGACGAGGCCACCACGGCTTGACTGGGGGTCTCGGCCATCTGCGGAAGCATCATTCACTCATGGGACTCGTGAGAATTGGGGTCCTTTTCACATTTCCCCTCAATTCCTCTCTTCTCCATTCTGCCTTCCCAACAGTGTTCCCTCGGCGTATTTGGTTTTTCCCCGCCCATTTTTCGCTGGGGCTCACGACGCGGTGAACCGTGGAAGCACCGACGACCGATTTCAACGTGGCCATTGTTGGCGGGTTCAACTTGTGTCCATTGTTGGCGGTTTTTTTCGGTGACCAGGGGCTAGCTAGGTCCCACTTACACGAATTAAGCGATATTGACCGTAGATCGCAAAGATCAACGGCCAGGATCTTTTAATCCGTGCAAGCGGGACCTTGGCCCAGTGGTGTATTTTATTTTGGTGTCCCGCCGGAACATCGCCGTGCATTATTCTTTTTTTTTTGTCTTTTTTTTTGGTTTGCGTGCCGTGGGCGGGACAGGTCAAGGAACAGGGGTGGTGGGCGAAGCTGGACCGTACGGGTGGAGACTGTCTGTCTATAGCGGAGGGGTTCCTTTTCCGTTCGTGTTAACGATTTGGCTCAGCCGGCAGCGGCAAATGTCATCTCGTTAGTCTGCGTCGAGGGCGTCGGTCGCTGTCGGTTGAACCTTTCTGCTAACACCCACCACACCATAGCTGGCGCCATCGCTGAGGGAGGAGGAGCAGTCTGCAGCGCAGAAGAAAGGCGATAACCGGCCGGGCAAAGATGAGGAGGGGACTGGGATTGAGGTTGGCCGTGCCAGCGCAGGAGTCTACTAATTTGTCAAATTGGATGTAAGTTGTGTGCCTGCGCAGCTTTACCGTTACTTTGTCAAAATGCCTTAAGAGCTTCCTCACCCCCCCCCCCCCCCCCCCCCCCC
>BFEA01000409.1:309436-323205 GCA_003427395.1 Chara braunii
AGTCTTAGGCTGAGGGGTGTGGACGGTGGTTAATATAAAACTACAGGCGTTTGAGCGTGTTTCACTCCAATGCTCATTTGGTTTGCGGATGTAGTGATGTGGTCATTGCGTGGGGAGGCTGATAAGAGTGAGTTGCTATTTTTCTTGATGTGGTTGCTCTTTTTTGCAGGAAATCCAAATGAATGTTCAGGAGCAAGTGAGAACACAGATCATGAGGGAGCTGAGAATCCTGTACAAATCGTACAACAGAAATGTCGTGCAATGTTTCAATGCATTCCACAGCAATGGTGTCATCTCCATTGTTCTAGAGTACATGGATGGTGGCTCTCTTGCTGATGTTGTTAGGGCTGTGAGACGAATTCCCGAGCTTTACATTGCTGTGATTACCAGGCAGGTAAGATTGGAAACATGGTGGAAGTTCTGCAAAACCCATCTTTTACGAGGCTGTGATGCTAAAGCCAGAAAGGCTGGAGACCTAGTTGAACGCGTCGTTCTGCTCTCGAGTATTTCTCTCTTGCAGTCAGAACACACAGTTTATGAAGAAGGCAAGGGTAAGCCGGTGACAAAATGTCATATGGGGCGGGTGAGTCCATGGAGGTGTGTTATGCATCGTCGGTCGCTTGGGTTCTGATGGTGGTGGAATGGATGGTTGGATTGATCTATGTACTTCTCAGATCATTGATTGCATGGCGTCACACACATAACAGTCTCTTAGGACCTGATGGCATGCAAAATCATTCTGTTGTTTTTGTCTCAATGGTTATCGGGTTGGTGCCGATAGTCTGTAAAGGCCAAAGGCTGCATGGGACATCCTGGCCTGACTCTTTTCCATATCCCGTGTGGCCTATTACTTGGATGTCGTTGCCATGATTGACCAGTGGCACCCTGACATCCTCAGTCGTTTTCTATGGCCCATTGCAGGCCGCAGCTACTGGCCTCAAAAGCCTTTCGCTTATCCTAATGCAGCCTACCGCCTAGCTACTGTCATAACCCGAATAGAACACCTTCTCTTTATCACAGTGTTTGAGGCAACTTTCAGTCTAGATACAGCGATAATGACCAGGAGCTCTATTCGGATGAGGACGGTTGTATGGTGCTGCTGTGTATGCTATCTAATCCCGGCTTTACTATCCGGCTTACTTGTGGGCATGCTATGTTCCCGACGTACTGCTTATCACTTGGTGTATGCCTACCATATCACATTCTCTATAGGTAGGGATGAGTAAGAGGGAGCACAGGAATAGAGGAGGAGCAGCGGGGTACGGTGGTGGTCTTTGGGTGGAGGACAGTGCGTGGGGAGAAGACGAGGGTGAGCAGAGAGAGGGCGAGAGCGGGGACGTACCTGGTTCGTCGTGGAGGTCTGCGTGGGCGACATCTGCACGTACTTTTGGTTCTGCTGCTGAAGTCTTCCTGTCGCGTCATCAGTAGCGTAGGCTAGTATAGGAGTTGTGTGATCGTAGTCAGGTCGCTGATCGCCAAGTAGGAGAAGGGACATTTGACCGCATTGTTGATGGTGGTGAGACAAGGGCTGACGTTTTCTAATTGAGTTCGTTGTTCTGGTCTCCTTTGGTGTGATATTTGTGTATTTCTGCTTTTTCTGGACTGCTCACGACTATCTGGCTTTCAATGTGATGTTGCAATTTGGAATTCTGCCATTTCGCTCTTGCTCATTTTCCTTGCAAGTAGGCAGAGGGAGAAGACAAATGATAGAAAGGGAGGCAATGAAATGTGGAAGAGCAGGCGGGAGGAGAAGCAGGGGACAGCGGAGGTAGAGGAGGAAAGAGAGAATAATAATAATAAGAAGAAGAAGAAGAAAAAGACGATGTAGCAGGAAAAAGACGATGTAGCAGCAGCAGCCAGAAGGCAAGGCAGAAGGGGCGGGAGAAGCAGCAGGCGAAGAGGAAGAGCGCAGGGGAGAGGTGGAAGGAGATGACGACGATGAAGAGGAGCAGGAACAAAAGAACTCAACCGTTGAGCAGGGTGCTGAGAATCCTCATAGAAGAGGAGGATAGGTGAGAGGGAATGGGCAAACGGGGTTGGGGGGAAGTGGAGGATGAGGAGGCAGCAGCGCCATTTGCCCAGTTTTTAAGGTAGATTATGGGATGGACTGGAGACAGAGGAGGAAGAACAGGCAGGCAGTTTAAACCTGAACTGAAGAAGAGGAGGAAAAAGGAAAGCAGGGCTAGCGTCTTCACCCTAATAGGATGCCCGGTCATTATAGCCGTATTTTGTGCAATGTTCAGCCCAGATACAGCTATAACGACTGGGCGTTCTATTCGGGTGAAGACGGTAGTCAGCCGCTGAGGTCGACAAAGGTGCATTACCGTCTCTTTCTACTCGCAGCAGTTAGAGGAACAAAAATTAAGGGGAAAAGGAACATGGAAATTTGAAAATGAATCAAACCTTATAAATTTATAACTAAGCAAGGCTAGGGGGAGCAATGAGGCACAGGAAGAGTGGTGTTGGCAATTGAGAGCAGCAGGAGTAGGAGGAGGAGCGGGAGAAATTGGAAAGAGAGGAGTGGTGTGGAAAGGTGGGGGAGAGGTGGGACAGGAGGAAGGAGAATGGAGGAGCCAAATGTTGATGGTGTGGAGTATTGTGAGGGAAGGGCGGCAAAGGGGGATAGGGAATAAGAGGAGCCAGATGTCGAGTGTGGTACTTGAAATGAAGGATGTGTCTTCGGATCTCGATCTCTCTCTCTCTCTCTCTCTCTCTCTCTCTCTCTCTGTGAACTCTTCGAAAATA
Source organism: Chara braunii (assembly GCA_003427395.1). Taxonomy (NCBI): domain Eukaryota; kingdom Viridiplantae; phylum Streptophyta; class Charophyceae; order Charales; family Characeae; genus Chara; species Chara braunii. The sequence goes on from BFEA01000409.1 coordinate 312,182, forward strand.
GATCAAAAGGAAAATATGCATTGGTGGGGAAAAAAAATCACTAGGTTACTAGGCCATATGGCCCAGGCTACCAGGACAAGGAGAAGGTATAAGGAAGGAAGAACAGGAGGAAGTAGGGAAAGTGGCAGGAAGAGGATGGGCCAGGAGAAAACGGATGGAGGGGGTGGCAATTGGCTAAGGTTGAGAAAGAGAAAGTAAAAAGGAGGCGGTGGACGGGATCTGCGACAAAATCCGATGGAATCAGACTAGTGAAAATAACACTGAATTTTCCTGGGGCCGGTCCCTCAAGACTGCCCCCGTTTTTGGGGGGGACGGAGGCGGAGGAGATCTGCAATAAAATTCGGACCCCAAGGTCTATGCACATTACATCAGATTCTCGTCGTCGGCTCGCTAACAAACTCCTTTTTGTGCTTTTGCACTTGTAGCTGCATTGGCGTAATTCACAGGCATCAGATTTTCCTCGTCTTCTCGCTCACAAACTCCCTTTGTGCTTTTGCACTTGTAGGCTTGCAGCTGCATTGGCGTAACTCGCAGGTTCTTAACGTGAAGCAACCCGCTAGAGCTTTGATTGTGTTTCTCTTCTTGTCTTCTTGTCTTGATCTCTTTTCTGTGGGGATGAGATGAGAGTGTGTTGCGTCTTCTTGCAGGTGCCCTCATGACAGCAGCTTGGGCTGGTGGTAAATCCTCAGCTCCTTTATGTTTGGCTTTATAAGTTTATATTACTATATGATTGTTTTCTTGGGATGGGGTATACAGTATTGTTTCGGACTCTGTTTTCCTTCTCGATACGGCATAAAGTTTGTGCTCTTATCTGTTGGTTTTGCAGGTCCTTCATGGGCTCTGGTACCTCCACAAGGAGGTCCACATTATCCACAGAGATATCAAACCGTCAAATCTTCTAGTGAATCTGCAGGGCGATGTGAAAATTTCGGACTTTGGAGTGAGTGTGGTCCTGGCGAACTCCATGGGGCAATGTGCATCATTTGTCGGGACCTGCACATACATGTCGGTAAGTCCATCTATACTTCTGTGCACTGTGCTGTGGGGTCCTGCCTGCCTTTTTTTGTGTTTTTGTCTGTGGTCGTGCATCCATGAGCTGCACTGTGTGCAGGCACGCTGCGTAGTCAAATGTCCTAATAGTAGGTGGAGAGAGGGGAGAGGAGTTGGGAAAAGGGAAAGGAAAAGAGAACGGGAGGAGGGTGCAGTAAACGTGCGGGAGTTAGAGTGGGGGGGTAGGGGGCAAGAGGGTGGGGATAAAACGTCCTTAATAGGGGTAGGGAAGGAGAGGGGGTTGAAGAGGAGTTGAGTTGGGAAAACCGCCGAAAGGAAGAGGAGTTTGAGAAAGTGTTGAAATCCCAAGAGGAGGGGAGGGACGCTGCACGTGAGGAAAGCAAGGAAATTGCAAGACAGGAGGGGAAGAAGGGGAAATGGAGTTTTAGGATAGTCCTCGAAGAGGAGCGCTTGCAGAGGGGTGATGGGGTTGAGGATAAAACATTGAAATAGGGGTATATTTTAAAAGGGTTGGGGGTTGCAGGAGAGAGAGCGAGTGTGTGTGTGTGTGTGTGTGTGTGTGTGTGTGAGCTGTCTCTTATACACATCTAGATGTGTAGACACAGACCGCCTTGATGGTAGCGAAGTTGATTACTAAATATATCAATTATCTTATAAATATGTTCCACTTTATTTTCAATGATGTAAGTTTAATTTTCTTCATTACTTTATTTATCGTTGTTACAAAATTTTCTAACCAATAATCTCCTAAATATTGTGTTTATCTCTAAGGTAAAAGGACACAATATGATATTTACATATTTCGAATATCGTGTTTTATGCTCTGTCATTAATAACGTGTTAAATTCGCTACTTCATATAATCCAACACCGTAATATGATATATATTTCGATGTCATCTCGACTACCGGTTAAGTTATCAATGACACCTTGTCTTACAGGGCAGTCTGATTGTGTAAGGATAAGTGAATAAGGTAGGAAGACACAATATGATATTTTCATATTTGAAATATTGTGTTTCATGATATATCTTCAATAACGTGTTAGATCTGTTATTCAATATTATCCAACATTGTAATGTGATATATATTTCGATGATATCTCGACTATCAGTTAGGCTATCTGGGACCACTTGTTTGATGGGGCAGCCTGACCCTGTAAGAATGAGTAGAAAAAAATACAAAAAAACTAGGTTACCAGCCGGGCCGCCCGGTTCCCGGGTGGCCAGCTCGGTACAAGAACCTGGAAAGGTCCCAGCAAAAAAAAAAAAAAAAAAAAAAAAAAATAAAAAAAAACTATGTTATGCAGAAAAATAAACTGAACAACTTTNGAGAGAGAGAGAGAGAGAGAGAGAGAGAGAGAGAGAGAGAGAGAGAGAGAGAGAGAGAGAGAGTCTGGGACCTGCATAGAAAAGCAGAGAGAATGGAGGTTAACATATGGTGTGGAGTCCCTACCACCACAAATGCAGCATCCCTCATATTTATCGTTTGTGACCAGAGCCGCAACTGGTCATGTGGAGCACAACACAGATTTTCTTTAGGTCCCCTCTATCCCTGGTGGGGACTGTACATTCGGAGGCTGCTGGGTGCTCTTGTTGCCGAATGTCTTCATCAATTTGCAACCTGGCCAGAGAGCCGTCCCCAATGACTTCCACTGTTGGTCTGTTGCCCTGGCCCTCGAGGTAGGGGTCCAGGATTGGATAAACAACAGGCTTGACCAAGCAGGTTTGTGGGCAGTGACAGTGTGGCTCTTAGAGAGAGAAGAAAAAGGGGTGTTATGGCCATTGTTTTGAGTGGTGTGAGAGAAACAACTCTTGACAGGCATCTGATCCCTGTGCTTGCATCTGTTGGCAGAAGCGAAGGATCGTTTTTATCCTCTTCTCTCTACCCCTTTCCACATACCCTGGAAGTCTTCTCCTCAGAATTCCATTTTCGTAACGTCATATTGACCTGTTGTGGGGATTTGTGTCATTTCTGTGGTCATGCTCTCGTTTTTGTGAGGGATAATGGAGTGTGGGCGAGTGTGCCGGTGTAAGGACCGGAGGGGCAGAGTGGCTGTATCATGTTGGTGAGCGGAGTGAAAGTGCACAGGCCATCCCTCTCTCTCTCTCTCTCTCTCTCTCCTATAGCTGGTGTGCAGGGCAGACATGATGGAGCCTGGTCGAATTTGTGGCATGGCTTGTGGTTGTGACAGATGCATAGTGGCTATGTTATGGATTGCTGGGCAGAGTGGCTGTATCCTGTTGGTGAGGGGAATGAAAGTGCACAGGCCATCTCTCTCTCTCTCTCTCTCTCTCTCTCTCTCTCTCTCTCTCTCTCTCTCTCTCTCTCTCTCTCTCTCTCTCTCTCCCCCTCTCTCTCTCTCTCTGTGTCTCCTCCATAGCTGCTGTTGAGGACAGACATGATGGAGCCTGGTTGGATTTGTGGCATAGCTTGTGATTATGACAGATGCATGGTGGCTAAAGGAGGTTTTGTATGATTGAATGCTCTGCGGGGAACGGTTCTGAGCATATGCATGTGGTTGAATGCTCTGCGGGGAACATTATTACGCGGATGTATAACAAACACTCGTATGTGTGCTCTTGATGGTTGTTTCGATTTCTCGCCTTGGTTGGATGGTGCAGCCTGAGCGAATAAATGGCGGCACATACGGTTACGACTGCGACATTTGGAGTCTAGGTCTTTCCTTGATGGAGTGTGCACTAGGAAGGTTTCCCTATCAGCCTCCCGGAAATGAACTGGGATGGGTTAATTTCTTTGATCTCCTGCACACTATCGTTGAACAGCCTCCACCAACTTTGCCAGAAGACCAGTTCTCTCCAGAATTCTGTGATTTCATCACTGCATGGTAAGTGCATTGTTCCTCATCCAATCTTTTCTGCTGCATCGAGGTTGTCCAAGATTTTGGCATCCCTGCTTCCTGCCTGCTTTTCCCTACTTGTGATGCCTCTTTCCTGTCTGTCCATTGCTGTCTTATCATCCATTGATGTGCCGCAGCATGTGGCGCAGCATCACGATGTGGCCCTTCAGGCTGTGGGTCATCTGGTTGTGCTGTCTGTGTAAGGAACACTTGGTCGCCCGATAGTGTTTTCCCATAGCAATTCTGCTGTTTTGGTGAAGAAGATGCACAGGAGACGACCAGTTCGAGGGGGCACGCTCATTCGAGTGCCGACAATGAAAGCCTTGAGCAGGCCACCAGCACTCTAATACAGCTGCAATTTGTCCTCCGTGGCTTAATGACTATGGCCACTGACCCTTACTCACTTCCAACTAGACTAAGGTCCCTTTGCACGCCAAGTTCCCTCTCCTAAAGTACCCCTCTCTCCTTGTGTTCTCTTTCCTAGCCTTTATTCAGTATGGTGTATGGCTCCTGCTTTCTGTGTCTAGCTGGGCTCCTGCTTTCTGTGTCTAGCTGGCTATGGATGCTAAGGCTCTCAAGGCTTCCTTCCCTTGGCGGCTGCTGGAGGAGGCCTCCAGTGCTAGAGCTTCAGCACATGAGCCGCCAAGATGCAGAATGATTGACTCAATATGGCACGTCTGTGGTATATACTATATATTCTATTCATCGACTGGCAAGGGCAGGGCAGAGTGATTGGATCAACTGGGTTGATGTCCGTAAATGTGGCGTGTTGGCTGGAAACTTGTTGATGTGCAAAAATGCGTGCGGCCTTTTTTTTATCACTTTGGATGGGTTGCGGATTCTTACTCTGTGACTTCTCCCTCGGGTCTGGGGCTGACATTTGTAACGCCTGATGGGGCCTGCGCGTTCTGAGGTGTATAAAGAATCTGCAGCCGGTATCCGATTGGGTTAGGTCTCTTGTGAACACAATGCGACCTCTTAGGCTGACCTTTGACTTCTGTACAATGGGCAAATGGACTTCTACCCATGCTTGTATGATTTTGGGGCTTATTTTGACCGGATCTCTTTATGGGTCACATTCATGGGCGCTCAACAAGATAGGACCTTTGCAAAATCTTTGGGGGGGGAAAAATCTGGTTAGAAGTTCATGTTCCATAAAAAATTAAAATATGATAAAAATGGACTTCTACCCATGCTTGTATTATTTTGGGGCTTCAGTCTGGTGTGAACTTAAAATGGAAGGTCATGTTCCATAAAAATACGATAAAAATAACTCGGGTTGACGGTCGCTGCACGAGTCTTAGAGATCAAACCGAAGACAGAAATCACAAGGGAAACAAATGCTCTCCTACGCCCCTTAGATTCCTCTTTGGGCCTGTCCTTCGGGACATCAGTTTTTGGAACGATACAGAGAAGATTAGCATGGCCCCTGCGCAAGGATGACACGCATAAATCGAGATTCCTCTTTGGACCTCAGTCTGCGACCATCGGAGGTGGGTGCTTCGCAAAATAGGCTCTCACTTGGGTCCCGTCTTGCAATTCAAAAACGACCATACTTCCTGACACTTTCCTGGAAATGTGTCTTCCCAAGCCTCTTCGGACTCATGCAGATTGATTAGGGTGTGGCGACAGGATGTCTGGGTTGGGCGGTCCGGACTTTATGCCTGGCGATTTGCAGTGAACTTGAAGGACAAGTGTGGGGGGGGGAAGGGAGGAGAAGTCGGGAGGATGCGGCAGCTGCACAGCTCATTTCTGACAATGACAGATCAGTAGGGAAAGTAGGATGAAATGTAGGCAGTCGAGAAAGGCAAGACAGGAATGTGATTGTCAAGAGAGCACGGAGAGGGGGAAGAGGGCGGGAGGAGGTGAGGGAAGAAGAAGGGGCAGCTGCTGAGTGTGACACTTGAAGAGCTGTCAGGGCGTTCCTTGTCCTCTTTTCAATGATGCAGCCCATTCGAATTGTAATGCTGCAGTATTATCTATGGTTAATTGCGAGCAGACTGCCACAGGGTAGCACTTTGATGATGCAGTGTTTGTATGCATGGCACAGTTTGGAGGTCCAAGACGATTTCATGTCTTCCTCTTGTCTATTGGGCACAGCTTAGTGCTCTCAGGCTTCGTTGAAGCAACATGAAATGCGAAAACCAGAAAGGCGAGTCTGGTTATACTTCGTTGCTGGTGGGGGAATGGCATCAATCTACAACTATTTGTTTGTTAACATGTGTCAAGGACTTCAGATGTCTTCCTATACGATAACTATTAACTACGCATGGCATTGCCCCGTGCCCCCTTTTCCACTACTATTTTTGTTTGTTGAAAAGAGTTGCTTATCTTTGCTTCACTGACAGGACCCGACTATCTCTATGTACGTTGCTCTTGCTGTTTCTTTTCAGCCTTCGGAAGAATCCAAAAGAGCGGCCATCTGCGGGCGAACTGCTGGTAGGTCCCATTAGAGTTCCCAAGTTTCTGTTCAAACTTTCTCTCTTCATTGTTTTCAATAATCTTTGGAGAATGTGCTATGATTAATCTGTAGATTAATCGTGTGCGCCCACCTTTTTCTGCAGTGAACCTGCAGGACAAGCCGGGGGCGGAAAGGGAGGAGAAGTCAGGAGGACGCGGCAGCTGAGGAGGAGCACATTATTGACATAATCTGTAGATTAATCATATGTCCTGCTCCCATCTTTTTCTTTGGTTGAAGCAAAATTCAAATCTGAAGCTAAGACATGAAGCACTTTGAAGAACAGATTCAACAGAAATAATTAAGTCAAGAATACCCAGTAACAATTATCTACCTCATGTCGCATCCTCGCTTGTGACCCTCGTCGTCCCTCACATTTTATAACATAATTCATTACCTGATAGATCCACCGAGCGACCGCTATTAAGACATACAAGTGAATGCCTGCGGCAGACGAGGCGGGGACCACGAGGGGGGGAAAAACATATCGCGGGTGGCACCACACGCAGCAGGCTGCAGTATGCGGAGGGCGTGGTGCCACGCAGGTCGGGCGCTAAACAGCGGAGTATGTGGGCGATGACACACTCCCTAAATCAGAAGGATGCAGAGCCAGTAGTTAAGCGAGGCCCAGTGCCCCCGGCGCAAGGATGAGGGCGATATGGTGGTGTATCTTCCCTTGTTCTAGCGGAAGATTCATTCTCATACCCCCCCTCCCCTCACAAAAAGAAAACTACCGAGAGGACAACTGTAAATGGGCCGAATGGCTGTGAGATCCCATTTCCAGCACGAGCAGTTGAGTGAGGCCCCATGCCCCCTGTGCAAGGATGAGGGCAATATTGCGGTGTATCTTCCTGTGTTCTAGTGGAAGATTCATTCTCATACATCGCCCCGCGCAAAAAAAAAACATACTAAGCGAACAACGATAAATGGGCCTGCTGGCTCTGACAACCCATCGCCCAAAAACGCCAAAAAAAAGCAACGAATCTGGTGAAAACTAGTATCTACTGAAAAAAAACAAAGAATCTACAGTAGAGCCAGGCCCGTTACATGAGAACGAATCCTCTTCTAGAACATGGAAAGGTACAGCACCCATTTTTCCTTTCTGTCTTTTGTGGCCAGCTCTTGAACTTGCGTGGCACGCAAAAAGAAAAAACAGCGCTCGGTCACCCTGAAGCACCTCCACCGCTATAAGCCAGCCTCTGAACTCGCGCAAATGGACAAAAAAATGCCTGCGATTTCTGCGGTTTCTGCTCCCCCCCCCCCCCCACCCAACCCCAACCCCAACCCGTGCCAAGCGTTTTCCCAACGCTGTAAGCCCGGCCTGGCGGGAGCGTTATGCCAGACCCGGCTTACACTTTAGTACGAGTATAGAGAGAATCCTCCTTCCTCACTGCCGAAGGTAGTGACGTACATCTGGAAGAAGACTACCGTGTTCACCCGATTACAACGTACGGCCATTATTACTGTATCTAGACTCGAAGTTGCCCCAAATACAGCTGTAATAACCGTACTTTGTATTCGGGTGAAGGTGGTAGTCCTCCTCGGCCCTTTCCTGCTGCCCGTGATGGATGTGCTACACTGGGATGACGGGACCTGAAAGCCCACCATAGCTGCCACTTAGTTACACTCCTGGTAACTCTCCTCCTACCTTCTTCCCCCGAATATAACGTACGGTCATTATAGCTGTATCTAGACTGAAAGATGCCTCAAATACAGCTGTATAATGACCGTACGTTGTATTCGGGGGAAGAAGGTAGTGGTCCAGACTCTCTAAACTTTCCTCCTGCTCTCATGGGAACCCTAAGTCCAATCGTTCTACTCCACAAGAGTAACCAGAACTGCTATAGCCACATCAAATCATTTGGCCCCTCCACAGCCAGAAGTCCCCTGCAATTGGAGCAGGAGCGGAATGTTTGTTGGTTCAAGCAGCTTCCTGGGTCCATGCTATATCTGTACTCTATCCTGAACTACGTAACTCACATTCCAAGTAGAACTGGGTCCATGCTATATCCGTACTCTATCCTGAACTACGTAACTCATGTTCACGTAGAACTGGACCCCGGCTCTGCCCTGTACTGGTGGAGGAGCAGAATGTCTACTCCTGTCCTTTGACATTCACCTTAAGCTGCTCTGCTCCTCCCCTTCAATTGGCGGGGCAGCAGATAGTCTGCTGGTTCAAGCAGCAAGTAATCTGGATCCAGGCACTGCCCCTCTATTATATCCTACTCTATCCCAAACTCCCTACATCACCTCCAGGTACTACTGGACCTACCGGGGCTCCTTCCCGAGCTACCAGGTACCCAGTCTTGGTGGGAAACCTGCTATCACACTCCCCATTCTGCAGTCTACCTTGTGGATCAGGGACTTGAAACCACGAGGTGCACAGTGCACGCTGCCCATGAGTGTGGTGCATAAACCAATTTCGCACAGCCGTTTCTTTCTGCAATATGTATACTCTGCACCCCATTTACTCACGGCAGTCCACCAACGTCATTGTGATCTTGCCCTAAGCCTTCTGGGTAACCAGGCCTACCCATCACTCCATGGGTAATCCAGCCTACTAATCCTGTTTAGCGTCCACTCACGTACTTGTACTTCGGGTCAACCGTGTCCCTTTTAAGGCCCGTAATTTCAGATAAGCCGCACCCTAGATGTGGATCGACACATGAGCATGCAGGTCAGTATCACAGCACACCCAACCAACCCATGAGCACAGTCAAAAGGTGCAGACTTTCTTCACTGTTAGCCTAAACACAGCAATACTCGTACTGGGAGTTCTCAGCCAAAGTATACCAAAAGATGGCATTTTCTCAGTCACAACATAAATGTACTATTTACCAGATAATGGTCGTTGCGGCGACGTTGCACTTATTAAGTTATTAGTATATTGTCAGATGTGCAGAGTGATAGATACGTTTTAAGCGTACAATCTCAACTCTGTTTTATGTCTCCGAGGGCTGGGTGCATGGGTTGTTGCTTGAGAGACTCTCTTGCTGTCAAGCGCCCCTCAGTCGTCCGTCCTCATACATCCAGAGTGTCGCTGGACACATTGATGGCGGTTTTCGCTGGACAAAAAAATTGATGGCAGTTTTCGCTGGACAAATTGATGATGAACATAGTCTTGCAGAGGGTCAATGATGCAAAAAGCTCTAAAAGGGAGGGTCAGCTATTAGATAGAGAAAGATGAAAACGAAGCCCCTAAATCAGAGGACAAATTGATGATGAACATAGTCTTGCAGAGGGTCAATGATGCAAAAAGCTCTAAGGGAGGGGCAGCTATTAGATAGAGAAAGACGAAAACGAAGCCCCTAAATCAGAGGAAATCAGGCACGCTGCCCATGCTTCTTTCTATGCCATGATGGAGAGTGAACAAACGCACACACGATGTTGGGTGGGCCGAATTGCATCTCTCTCCGGAAGCAAGTGAAAAAAGAAACGGCGGTACAGAGGCAAAGTGCGAAGGCTGTGGTTGGTTCCCTATTGCAGATCCATAAGGAAGTTGACGGGCATGGGTGAACAGAATGTATGCCATCCGTCAGCCTGTCCAACCAGTGCAAGTCTGCAACTCTACTCTTCCGTCTGTGGTGCAGGGTAGCCCTCTTGCTTGGTTGGTCAAGGGGCAGGAGTAATTATCCAGATTGCCAGACTACCGTCTTCATCCGAATACAATGCCCGGACGTTATTGCTGTATGTAGACTGAAAGTTGCCCCAAATACTGCTTATAACAACCAGGCTTTCTTTTTCTTTTTTGAGAAGAAAAAGGGCGTCAACCTTGAGATACCATCATTGACCTGAGCGGCCCCAGGTAACTCAGAGTTCTTTTTGTTCTGTTCATCGGATTGCATCCGGATTCCAACTCGGCTCTGTATTCCGACAGTTCATGTGTGTACCAACTGCGCTAGCCCCGTTCGTAACGACTCGGTGTTCTATTTGGGTCAAGACGGCAGCTAGGTCTGTCAAGGGCCAGAAATAATCCTCCACAGTGAATTCTCAATTGTGTGTTTCTGGTGTTTGCTTCCTACATATAGCTTATCGTCATCTGCCCATCCATATGCGCTTCTTTGTCAGTCCACCTGCATGGCCATGTGCCTACCCCCCTGTGAACTAACCTGCCTGATCAACTTGCATTGGGATGCATTCTATGAAGATGCGTCGTCGTTGGCATGTCAAGCTTGCTCTGTGTCGTCTTGTTTCCTTCGATCTTGGTTTGTCTTTGGTTCGTAAACTTTGTCGTCCTATCTATCATGGTGAATCGAACTGCTGAATCGAACTGCTGAATCGAACTGCTGAATCGAACTGCTGAATCGAAGTGCTGAATCGAAGTGCATCGAACCGATATGTCTCGTCTGACCGTGAATGGGTAACGATTATGAAAGTGTTATGCTTCTTTGAACTGCTATGAACTGGCTTCGTTGCTTCTTACTTGATTGGTTTCTTCTTATTTAAGCGACTGCTTGTGAAAGTTTGCTCACATATCAGCAACCTGGGCTAGGAGAGGGGGTTATTTCTCGTCGTATGCTTAAGTGGCAGATATCTAGGTTCTCATACCAAAGCTTGCCCTTCACTCTATTGAAAGCAATAGTTTAGCCTCCTCTTCAGTGTTGCACACCCTGACCGTTGGTGACCCTAGACTGGTCGGCTGGTTGGCACCTAACGGTCGGGGGTCGCCGGCGCCCCACAAAAAAAAAAAAAAAAAA
>BFEA01000409.1:323340-343651 GCA_003427395.1 Chara braunii
CCCAACCCCCCATCCCCAAAAGTTTCTCAGCGGATTTGGGCTGTACTCAGCAAGCGCGGTACAGCTTCCAATTCAGATCTAAGAAAAAAATTGTGGATGGTTGTTTTCTGACTGATCGGCTGCAATACGGTCGGCGGTCGGCAGCGATGCAAGCATGCTCCTCTTTAAAAAAAAAAAATGTTAATGTGGATCATTCCTCTATTTTTTAAACTTAGCTATATTGTTCTCTCAATTATATCTCCCACTACCTACCTAGTACCGACTACCTACCCATATATATGGCCTTGTATATGTCCTTACACCAGCCTCCACCCGCGTCAAAGCACCGCTGGGTAATCCGAGAAATCTTTCCTTTTTGCTTCAGTCCGGGTTGTTCCTAACCCCCGGCAAAGGTTGGAAGGGACGAAGGGATAGGCCCTACCAAACCAATGAATGGATCATTTCTCATTTGATGCATGTCATCCTTGTGCAGGGACCATGCTAATTTTCTCTGTGTTGTTCCAATTTTAATGGATGTCATAGAGGAAAGTCTAGCCTCCTTTGCTTCTGTTCTTTGTGATTTTTTTTTTTTTTGGCTTCATTATGTGTTTTTTTTTTTGGCCACTTTGCTACTGTCCTAACGTATACCATCCTTTGTGTGTTGTGTACACAATGTTGTGATCGACAATGGACAGAGCCATCCTTTTCTGAAGAAGTACGAGGGGCAAAATGTGAACATCTCTAGGCTTTTGCAAACCAGTGCTTGAGGCAGGGGGCGGGCTTATCCAAGAACCCCAGTGCGTTGGTGTCAACGGGTATTTGCCATTGTCCGAATGGGTGCCTGCTATGGTTTGCACGTCGACAAGGTCTATAATAGGATAGCATTGCCAGTGACGCGGTGATTGTCTGCCAAAAAAGAATGATTGTAGCTGTAATTCAAAGACACTTGGTATGCCTGAACATCACTGGCCCTCTGTGAGCATTATGGCGAATGGGTTCGAATGTGGAGAATAAAGACCGCTGTATGCAGGAATGTGTACTAGAAGAGTTGTGCACCTGTGGCTCGCTACAGGTCTATCAGCACTTATGTTTTGAAGGTCGACCAGTGCAGAAAAAGTCAACAGTCTATTTTTGGTAAGTGAACACTGAGGTACTCTGTGATGGTCTCTGCTTTTTAATTTTTTTTGGTTGGTTGGTTTTCGAGTTTCTAAAGCATCGTTGATGTTTTCGTGGAGCTCCCTCCCTAGTACACGATTGTGCATGCAGTAATACGACGTATTCTCCTGTGGTGCGAATCTGCACGCTGATCTGCACGCTGTTTCATTTAACTTGTTGGCTTTGTATTGCTCTTTTAGCAATTCCAGGCCAAAATAGGAACAAGGAAAAAAAAAAAGAAAAAAAAAAAAAGCAAGGGCAGTCACCATCATGGGGGGGAGTTAGGAGGGGTGAAGATGGGGAGGAATGAGGGGAGGAATGAGGGGAGGAGAAGATGGTGGATGTTGTGGAGGTGGTAGAGTGTTTGGTAGTGTGCGGATGTGCAAGCTATTCCATGTAATTTCTTGGGTTTGCCCTGCACATATTTTCCAAGGCCGGCGTAAGATAAGGAATGACACCAGCAGTGTGGAGAGGGATACTGTTTTTATTTTTTTATTTTCAAGTTCAGTAGAAAAAATATTTTAAAAAAAGCTAGGTTACCTGGTCGGACATCCAGGACCCCCCTGACCATCCGGGGTTGTCCGATCGGGACAACCGGTTGGACATCCTCCCCGGGCAGTCTGTCCGAGCCTGAACGCGAAAAAAGAAAAAAAAAGAAAAAAAAAAAAGAAGAAAAAAACAAACAAACAAACAAACAAACAAACTATGTTATGCAGAAAAATAAACTGAATAACTTTTACCGTGGGATGACATCGAAATGCATTATCAAATTAAAAAAATAAAAATAAAAATAAAGACACCCCCATTTTTATTTTTTTATTTTTTTGGTGCTTTTAACTGCCAAAAAATGGAGTTGTTCAGGCCCGGACGTCCGGGACCCCTGACTGTCCGGCAAGGGCGTCCTGCCATCGGACAACTTGTGAACATAGAAAAAAAAAAGGTAAAAAGTCTTTGAAAAACTTATTATTTGTCAAAGCGGTGCTTTAAGGGGGACTCGTTGCTGAACTTACTTTTCAAAACTGTTTCCATATCTTCTATCTATCTTTAGTATCTTCTTTTTTTTCCTTACTCTCTAATGGTTCCTCTTCCTAGTCAGCACAGGACTTCCCTGGCGATTGATCCATCCGACCAATGAGCAATGTAAATGAATGTTTTCCTGATATTGCCGGCAGACTCTAATGTTACGATTAGAGGCATCAGCAAAATATGAAAGCTGTGATCTATTCTCATCAGTATAGTGAAAAAAAGACAAGAAAGTAGGAGGGGAAAAAATGTTGCCTGCCAAGAAATGGAGATGGCGATGGAAGAGTGGCAGGGAAAGAATGTTGTCTGCTAAGAACAGGTGAGACAGTATCATGGCAGTGGAACAGGGGCATGGACAAAATATGCGTAAGATGGGGCTGTGTGCAGTTAGGGTGTCGAATGACAGAAGGATGTTAGCTTGTTCGGCTTGGCTGCTTGATGCCAATAAAAGAAAGTTTGGGCTAAACCTGTATCTGTTTCGGGTGGGAGTCTGCTTAGCAGTGGCCAACGAACGGGTCGAAGTCCTGCCTTGGGGGGCTGAATGTGAAGGCGGGATAATGCCAATCGATGTCGGAGCCGTTGTCCACACATTTTGCTTACATCTGATGATGTGGAAGGATTCATGCTGCAGACACCCAGTCCCGGTCCCACGGTCCCGACAAGTCCCAAGTCCCAGGGCCGTCCCGTAGGGTCTAGAGGCCGAAGCGTCATCGGTCGGTAGGTGTCGGTACCGAAGCCTCGTAGGTCGGTAGGAGTCCATCCGGTACCCGACAAGAAAAGTCCAGAAGCGTCCAGTCCGGTCCGACAGTCCCAATTCCAAATTTGCAGTATGTCCCAGGAAAGTCTGGAAGCTACCGGACCGATGAACTGTTTGCAGCAGACAGGCCGCGGCCGACCGGTAGCAGTCTGAAGCAGGCCAAGCCAGGCTAAGCCCAGCGAAGCCAAGTCCTATATTTAGCTGCTACAGTGCAGCGGCTCGTCACTTGTTCAGTTGCGAGATGCAGAAGCGCTGCTGCGGCTTGTGCGTTAAGGCAACTTGGGCACTGTGCGCCCGAAGAAGAAGAGGTCTTCTTCGGGCGCTTGAGACATACTCCATAGCTAGGCTAGCGGTAGATCAGGAGAACGGCGGCCATAGCCGCCAAGGTGTAAACTACCTGAGTGGGTGTATCCAAGGTAATGATCCAGGGTAGAGAGAGAGTGAGCCAGAGAGAGTCAAAGGAAGAGAGAGAGAAGAGGGGAGAAGCCACAGCCGATATCCGGTTGAGGTCCGTTGTGCGTATGTGTGCGGTGGAGGAGCTGGTGGAGAAACATTCTTGTATATTGATAATAATATTGGAGAGGACATCTTCAAGTGTTGATCGTATCTCGATTTGGCTTCTCGCTTGTAAACTCTCGCACGTGCATGTTCATTGATGAATGTGAGGTTGAAGTTGACGAGTACTTGGCTCATTTCAGATGATTCTTTGACTGGCAATCAATGTTGGACCCATTGTCCAATTTGTCCACACATTTTGCTTGACCCGGTTGCTTAGAGGTCCTTCATACCAAAAGGGGCATGATTGGGTAGATGTATTGGGGATGGTTAGTGTGGATCAGGAATCCAGTTTTCTGTCAAAGCCATCGTATTACCTTACATTATGTACAATTTTTGTTCTGTTTCTGTTTTGTTTGAGCAAAACAGAACCTTATGGTTCTGGCTGCTTGTCCATTCTGGGGAGCGTCAGTCCGGTTCCTATTCCACGGGCAAGTCAGAAAAGATACATTGAGTACTCTCACACGGTCCTCCCCCTTATGGTGTGAAGGACCGAAGGACGGACATTGATTACTTCCTGTGGGAAGAATGTATCGTCCCTTAACCCTGCCTAACTTAGCCTGATTGAAGTACTCTAGAATTCTGGTGCCTCTCTGTTATACTGCCCTGCTCAACTCCACTTGTGGTGGCCTGGCTACAGAGCTGTCTCTCGCGTATCCCTTATATGACATGTGAAATAGTCAATGCGTGTATTTTACCTCCGTTTTCTAGCAGGTGATGCTCCCCACCAATATTGGAGCTTCTTTTCCAAAAAAGAAAAAAAAGAAAAAAAAAAAGAAAGTGTATTTTACTCTTTTGTAAAGTCGACAGTGAACATGACAGTGTGCACACACACGTTTGTGGGTTCTGTGTACTTCAGTTGCGACTCCAGTGCTTCTCAGCTTGGTATCTGTTTTCGAGAAGCGGTGCACCGATGAAGGATATACTTGGTATTCCCATGCTGATTCTTTTCTTCGGTTTTTCACGATCGTGCCTTCAAAAAAAATCTGAGATGGAAGTTTGATTGGTTTGCTGCACCGTATGTTGCGCGCTGGGAATTGAGGTACCATGGGCTCTCCTTGCAACCCTTTTTTCTGGCATCGCGCGCCTCTCCTGACTTTTGCTTTCAGTGTACTGTAGATGCACTGTTAAATTGCTGAAATGCAAGTTTGCTTGGTTTGCTGCAGGATATGCGCATGCTGTGAATCGAGGCACCGCAGGCTCACCGTCTAAGTTCTAACCCTTAGATGCCGAACAACAAGCACAAGCATCCGACAGTCATACTTTGTGCTTTCCGTGTATTGCACTTGTGCATTGAGCCCCCCCTGTTGCCCGCTTTTTTGTTCCTTTTTGTGCTTTTGACCTTCAGTTTCCCTGTGCTCCTTTCTGTATTTCACACCTTCTTTGCACTCCTGCTTTGTGCGCCCGCCCGTCTTCGGGTTACTTCGCTTGCTTTCCCACATCTCTTCCTTCTTTGGCACTGGTCAGATGAAAGGATGTTGGATTCATTTGCAGAGAGTCGGGCTGTCCCCTCTGCAGTCGGATACTACACTTCCTTTGGACCTTCTGTCCTACCCATAACTTCGTCTGCTTGCCTGCACCTCAGCTTTGCTGACTAACCCTCTTTCCCCTTCCTCTGAGTCTCTGACCCCCTAGAGGTTTCCATAGCGATGCCGTTGCTCTCGTATCTTTTGTCACGATGATAGGTTTATTCAACCTGATTGCCATGCTGGCGAAGATGAGACATCTGAACAGGCCCAAGATGTTCGATATGCCAATCAGGGCGACAAGATTGCTGTTATCAATGCAGCTCCTGCGCAGGCCTGACAAGCAGGTAATCCAAGTGGGGTGATTGAATGGTCTTATGGGATGGCGGGTATGGTGGTGAACTGCTCGCACGTGGTCAGATCTGGAGGTCGTTCCACTGGAGGCTTTTGACAGCACTAGACCTTTCATGTTGTGGGTTTGTGGTGATAAGTTGGACAAGAGGATAAGACCTTCCGGGGAAGTTTCCTAAGATATTCTCTGAAATGTGGTCTGCCAAGCGGGGCTTTCTGTACGACACGATAAGGCCACAAATTTACAAGCTGGTAAATTTGAGCCCCAAGCGTAGCCCCTCGTTTGTTGTCCTCTTCTCTCTCTCTGCCTATGGTTTACCGGGCAGTTCTGTTTGTGACGATATATATTATATATATATATATATATATATCCCTCTCTGCCTACGGTTTACCGGGCAGTTCTATTTGACGATATATATTATATCTATTTTATATATATATCGTCACAAACAGAACTGCCCGGTAAACTGTAGGCAGAGAGAGAGAAGAGGACAACAAACGAGGGGCTGTGATATTATATATTATATATCCCCCACCACCACCACCACCACGCATGTGGGCTCTTCACAAATGTGCGGAATGAGAATGAATCTTCGACTACAAGCCGGGAAGCGGGGGGAGAGAGAGAGAGAGAGAGAGAGAGAGAGAGAGAGAGAGAGAGAGAGAGAGAGAGAGAGAGAGAGAGAGAGCCGGTGACTTCGCAGCGCAAAAATTGCTGACTCTTCCACTACAAGTCGAAGACAGAGAGAGAGCCGGTGACTTTGCAGCCCAAAAATTGCTCTCTCTCTCTCTCTCTCTCTCTCTCTCTCTCTCTCTCTCTCTCTCTCTCTCTCTCTCTCTCTCTCTCTNCTCTCTCTCTCTCTCTCTCTCTCTCTCTCTCTCTCTCTCTCTCTGTGTGTGTGTGTGTGTGTGTGTGTGTGTGTGTGTGTGTGTGTGTGTGTGCCGAACCCAGACAATGACGAGGAGGAATTGGAGGAGATGATACCACAGTAGTAGACGACGCACAGAGGGAGAGGAGGATGGGGAGGTAGTGAGGAGGAGAAGACGAGGTGGAAGTGGGTGGGGCAGCATGTGGGGACATTCAGGAGATGTCACGGAAGGAGGGGAAGTGAGTCGGAAGGTCCACCTCTGTCTGTCACAGTGTCCTTGTGAATCCCTGTTGCCACTAACAACATGCTAACATAAGAAAAAACAGAAGACACCCGAAGCAGCAGGTATCAAATGTGCAAGTAGGAGGAGGAAGATGGTGAGGCTGGTGTAGGGAGTGGGGTAGGAGAAAAGAGGAGGAGAGGAGGAGGGAGATGACAACAGCAGAAGGAGATGAGGAGGGGGACAATGACATTAGTAGGAGAAAAGGGGGTGGACAGCGACACCAGATGGAGACGAGGAGAGGAGGAGAGGACGGGCAGTGACACTAGGAGGAGATGAGGAGGAGAAGAAGATGAGGAGAGAAAGCGGACTGTGGCAGTAGCAGGATAAGGAGATGGCAAGGAGAAGGAGAATGACGATAGGAGCAGGAGCAGCAGCAGCAGGAGGAGGAGGAGGAGGAGGAGGAGACACAAAAAGAAGAAGAGGGAGGGAGGAGGATGGTCGCAAAGGCTGGGGATAATTTTTCCCAGCCCACCAATATTCAGAAATGGCCTGGGGAAATTTTTATTTTGCCGCATGCTCAACAGCTGAAAGAGAAAAGAAAGAAAAAGAGAAAGGTCGTGAGGGACTTTTCAATCCGTACGTGCCGCCGCAATCGGTGGTGAGGGCGTCACTCGATAAACTCGCCAAATATGGAAAATGAATCTTTAGCTAGAACTTACAACTTCGAAATAGTTTTGTCTCCGGGCGTCGGTCATCTGTGAGAATCACGACGGGAAGAGGAAAAAAAAAAAAGGATTTTGACAGTTGCCAGACGCCCACAGACAAACTAAACAATACGACGGCTTCCTTACTCAAATATCAATTTTTAATATATAGGTCTAGATGGGATTTCTTTATTCTTTGTGGTGTTAACTACGTTCTTAAAAGTTTACCTAAAATAAAGAAGCTGTAGCACGGCGGGAAGAGCAAAAAAAAAGAAAGATTTTGACAGTTGCCAGACGCCCACAGACAAACTAAACAATACGATGGCTTCCTTGCTCAAATATCAATTTGTAATATTTTTTATATAGGTCTAGATGGGATTTCTTTATTCTTTGTGGTGTTAACTACGTTCTTAAAAGTTAATACCTAAAATAAAGAAGCTGTGGCTTTCCATGTTCTAACTGAAGATGAAGATGCATTTTTCATATTGTTTGAGTGAGGGAATCCGATGAAACGGTAAGTGGGGCGCTCTCCACCACCAACCAAATGTGCAAAATGAGAATGAATCTTCCGCAAGAACAAGGAGAGATGCAGCGGTATAATTTGACTTCTGTGCATGTGGTGCGTGGTGGACGATTGATGAAGGGCGTTGCTGTCACAATTAGGACGTTAGGGGCCTCGCTACACTACTTGCCACATGCACAAAGGACAAAAAAGTATGGCCATGTACTTTTTGGCTTTCTTCGTAAGATTCATTCACTCTTTTTTTTTTTTTTTTTTTTTTTTCAAACAAATGCTCCAGTCTATTCGTGGGGATTAGCACGTGCTGGGAACTGGGCCCAGCGTCCCATATCGAATTGTACAGATCATTGAGAAAATTTGAGATCAAGATTCATTCTCATTTTGCATACTTGGAGAGTAGTGGAGTGGGGCCCTACGTTCCTCACCGGAATACAACGTACGGTCATTATAGCTGTATTTGGGGTATCTTTCAGACTAAATACGGTCGGTCTAAACAATGACCGTATGTTGTATTCGGGTGAAGAAGGTAGGCGTGTGAGAAATGGCCCTGTGCAAGAGTGGGAAGGTCAGTTCAATGATTATATCTGAAGGCCGTCGCTGTTTCCAAGAAAAGACAAAAACACAATGGAAATGCCTGGTTTCACGAGCCTTGTTCACGACTTACAAGCACACAAAGGAAGGAAAAGGCATATTTAAACCGTCAGTACCTTTCCCAAATGTCGGCCTTGGGCCCTGTGCGCCGAGCATTTGGGATGTATCTGGCCGGTCCGCGTGCCTGGGGCGGGCCTCCGAATTAACCGGTGGGCATTTTTTTGTTTTGCCTGGGAAAGGTACTGGGGATTTAACAGCCAGCGCACATGCGGGCCAGTTGCACGTACTGCAATGCACTTCCCATGCTTGCAAGGTTTCTGCTTTTTACGTCGGGCCCCGTCAAGAATGTGCAGAATGAGAATGAATCTTCCCTATCAGTGGGAAGATTCATAATCGTTTTGCATATTAGTTGTCCCACCAAGCTCTCTCTCTCTCTCTACCTCTCCCTCCCTCCCTCTCTCTCTCTCTCTCTCTCTCTCTCTCTCTCTCTCTCTCTCTCTCTCTCTCTCTGCGAGTATTGGCGTATGTTTGTTTGTATATTTACCTTTTTGTTCAATTTTGTTTTAAGTTCTTGCAGATGCATTTGTAGATACTCATTTCATAGTTTTTATGTTCTTTCTCTTTTTTGTTTGTAGATTTCCTTTCCAGATTGCCCCGCGCCTGTGTGGGGAAAAGCGTTGTCCTGATGGGACACACACAAAGAGGGGCCCCGCCGTGGAGGGCTGGAAACATGAAATACTGGTTCGTTCAAATAGGTTCGGGGGCAGTTGTGGGTTAAACCAGCAGCACCTCATCAAGCCGGTTTTCCCGGATGTCACCGTGAACGCGCCGCAAGTTTGTGGGTTGGCCCACAGGGTAAAATAGGCTGGCAACGCCAGCCAAAAGGAGGCCTGCGCCGGCTGGTTTTGTTTGGTGCGCGCGGCATTTCCAGGCTTGGCAAGGGAAGCATCAAAGGTGTTGGTGGTTTAAGTGGGTTCATCCTGACTAAACCAGTCATGGATTGATTTTAACTTTCAACAAGTATGTGGGCAGATGGTCTTTCGATTGTCTCGAACTGGATGCAAACGAAGATTATTTGGGATTGCCTGTAGCCTATTGCTGCATGGGATGTGCACTTTGACTTGGGTTTGACCTAGTTGTATGCTACCGTCTTCGCCCGAATAGTCGCCCGAATAGAACGCCGCGTCCTTACAACGGCATCTGGACTGGAAGGCGTTCTATTTGGGTGAAGACGGTAGATTGCCCGTGACTTCTTGGTGGTGGCATGGCTCTCCATTGCATTATGGGTAAGAACTTGCTTCATGAGTGGACACCTACCTGTGAGGAGGCTTGTGAGCCCGTCAAGCTGGCCTTGATGAGTCGTTCCTACTTGTTGATTGTAGGCCCTACTGTAGTCGTTGGGACTGACTCCGACCGAGAACATAAGCTAGGATCGAATGGCAAGGGTTTATGGTTCATCCCTAAACCTTCTAAAGGATACAGCGGTCCCACCGACAGATGGCGCCGCGGGCCCATGAGAAACCGTGGGAGGGGCCCGTCGTCGGGTGTGCCGCGGAGGGACGCACCAAAAAAGCAAGGGATGGGCCAAAATACGAAGCGGCGCGTGAAAAAACAAGGAAACCGTAGGGAAAGAGGCGCAAACGGAGGGGAGGGACGGGCCGCCTCGGAAAGGCCGGGGGGAGGGAGGGGGAGAGGGAAGATGTGCTGGGAAGAGTAGCGCCGCGCGAAAAGAGAAGCGAAGTCGCGCGCACACGAAATCACGTGGGGCCGTGCAGCCGCAAGCAGAAAGGCGGGCGCGGGGCTGGGCGTTGGGCGAGGGAGGGTCGGGGCCGGCAGCGAACCGTGCAGACTGCCAGCGGGTGCGTGGGCGAAACTTCGAGCGCCGGAGAGAGAGAGAGAGAGAGAGAGAGAGAGAGAGAGAGAGAGAGAGAGAGAGAGAGAGAGAGAGAGAGAGAGGGTACTTCATCGATAGAATGAGCAAAATAGAAAGGGTACTTCCATCGATAGGATGAGCAAAATCGAATGAATCTTCCGCTAGAACATTGAAATATACACTACCACACCGCGGGCGCGTGTGTGTGTATTTCTCTCTCTCTCTCACAAAATGTTTTTGTCATCGTTCTTCGCTGCAGCGTAGATGCGGCAGGTCCACTTATTGGATAAACAAGTGGAACAATGTAGTGCAGTGCAGATTTCACATTTTCGTGGCACGTGTTGTTTGGACAACAATTCAAGGTGTTTTTAAACCACAGGAGCATGATTCTGACCAGGCTCCTGTTTTTTGAAGTGTACACTCCTATAGGTATTAATCAATAGCTTATGATGTCGAGCTGTGATGTTATCAAATGAATCTAATAAATGTTAGGGGCTATGGATGTTTTAATATTTATTTAATTTTTAAATTAGATGGTGTGGTGCTCTTTTGTTACACTGTCAATTTGAAGGTCAAGCAGAACGAAAGGTGTGCAATCTTGTTGCTGATGGCCTTTGTGCGAACTGGACAGATTATACTCGCTCTAATTTTTCTAACAAGATTGTGCGGGTGAGTGTCAAGGACGTACCACCTTCCCTGAACACAATGCATGGTGATTTACATGGCACAAATGGTTGTGCCATTGTTTTTGTTTGTTTTAGTTGGTCATATATGAAGCATCAATGAATCACATGTGAACATCATTCATCCATGACACTGATGGGAGATAACATGGGAAGGTGTACTGATGGCAGAGATTGCTCATCCTGTCCTGCTGAGAAGGAGAGAGAGACAAATGGTGGGAGATGGTAGTCAAGAAGACAGGCTGTCAAGAATGGAGGCAACACAGCACACAGCTTACACTCGCACTGCATACGAGGTATTCAGACGTGAAAGATTCAGAGTGAGAAATGAAACGGACTGTAGTTGGGGTATTCTTCAAGTGGACTGATTGGATTGGTCTTGACTGGTACAAACCGTGGTACCGGATGCAACAAATATGTGCTCTGCGAGATTAGGCGCATGTCCTAGGCCCACAGGCTGAGGAGACAAACGGCTAAAAATGGCCCGGTCGGGATCCTAGTACTGCTACACGATCTTTGAACCTGAAGTGGATCGGAAAAGCCATATGCAGACTTATCCACAGAAGACAGGAGAACGCTGAAAACATGTGTGCTAGGAATTCGTGTGTGAAGCAAGCTCGATGTGAAGCAGATGCAATGGAGCACAAGCTATATGATGTCTAGAAACAAGAAAAGGAAATGCCGAACGTCCTATCCAAACTATCGGCAAGTATGCAGATCCTAACTTGTAACAACAGTGGAAAGGAAATACAATCCCATAACTTTTGGGACCCCATGTTGAAAAAAAAGAAATACTTACAAAAAAAAAAAAAAGGTAATAGCTGTCAAATAAAGTTATGTCGTAGTAACAGCATGGCGTTGGATAATCTCGAGGGGGGTGGGGGTGCAGCCACCTAATGATCGAAACTGGACGGTCCCCATGCAGTGGTTGAATCGGTTATCAGGCATAGGGGGGTGGGCGGTATGAGTAAGCCCACCCCCATATAAACCGTCAAAGTGAGTAATGGTCGACATGGGGGTGTCACCATGTAGGGTCTACTAAGAAAGGGGAGCCTGGAGCAATGAAATGTGTAACTAAAGGTAGGGTTGCCACAAGGGGTGAAATGCAGTGAGTGAGGGGGAATAGTGCGCGAAACTTTCGAATTGGATAGAAGCATAGACCGAGGAAATGAGAATGGCAGGAATAAGCAACAACCCATGTGTACATTCGACCAACAGGGGGGCCAAGTTGGGAGCACTACGTTATTCCCCCCAATACAACATACGGTCATTGTAGTTGTATGTAGGTTGAAAGATACCCAAAATCCAGCCATAATGATCGTACGTTGTATTCGAGGAAAGACTATATAGTTAAATGTGATGCACGGAGGACCATCATGCGATACATAGGGGTAGAACATGGTAAACTAGATTCATCATGGTGATGTGAAGGACTCACATCCAAAGTCGATGCGACCTAAGTTGAAGTTACTGAAATAAGAATAGATAAGAAGATGACAAAGATATCATCGAAGTTGTCGGCAAAACATCGATGTTTGAAAATACCAATGTTAAAAGAATATGTGTATGCATAAGTCAGTGTTAGGAAAGCGAGAAGAGTAGAGAGTTAGTCCTATAACACAGTGAACGATGAGGAAAGCGTTGTGAACGCAATAAATGTTCATCCTTAGCTAAAGAAAGGTCTTAGTAGGGGTGGGTGCATTTAGAATAAGAATTTGAGCGGGGAGGGAAAGGGTTGGGTTAATCTTATGAGCAGGAGCATACATCTTTCTCACGAGCGTATGCATATAGGAAATTTATGCTATATGATAAGTGCTCAATAGGTTTTTCAATTGATCTCGTGGTCCAGATATCGCTTGTAATGTACAAGATACTCTAGGTGTGAGGGGATGTTATTGGTAGCTCTATAATATTTAATATCGGAGATGAGGAACTCCTCATGCTTATCCACTGTGATGGCTGGAGGGTGAGTGTAAGGACGTCCGACAAAACACTATAAACGGTTTGCAACACGAGGGCAAAAAGAAGGCATGATGAGTGTGTGTACACAAGCTTGATTGATATTATCCGTCAACTTCTCACTAAAGTTGATCGGTAGAGGGCGAGCATAAGGATTCAAATCGCTCGAACGGTCTGCAATGAGAGTGCAATAAGGAGACACTATAAGCATCGTGCACATGAGGTTGGTTTACATAATCAGACAACTTCACGCAAAAGTTGACACGATGATCTATGGTATGAGGATAGACAACCTGGAGGACACTATATGGGTGAAAAGAACTTCGTTGGAGGTTGAGAAGCGTATCCATTTATAGCTGCAAGTGGTGGTCTTCGTTGGACATTTCAACACGAACTTCGAATGAATGATTGGTTTTGGATCGGTTGGTACAAAGGTCATCTATACTAAACCATGCGAAACTTCAAATAGCGGTCGTGTCAGTAATCCGCTCGTTAAGTAGTGGACAATGAGTGGCAAGATGAAGGAAATCCAAAGGTATCCAATGGTGATACTGAAGATTGCAATTGTAGAAAGCATACTTATGGCCGAAGATACGGTGTGGCTGCTGACAAATTCCACAAAGGGAGTGACAATTATATACAATAAACTTTTGGAAAATATATAGAGTTTTGTTGGCGTTTTTAATTAAGTCATCCGTTTGAGGATAATGGGGCGCGGAGAAGAGGAACTCGGAGCCATACAACTCATGTTCTAAATGGGGTGTGGAGAAGAGGAACTCGTTTTTAGGATAATGGCGCGCGGAGAAGAGGAATTCGTTTTTAGTTAAGTCATCCGTTTCAGGACAATGGGGTGTTTTTAGTTAAGTCATCCGTTTGAGGATAATGGGGTGTGGTAAAATGCAGGTTATGGTCGGAAAAGATGCTTTTAAGGAGGTCCTAAAAAATCACAACCCGCTTGAAGAAGAGGTTGGCGTTGATGTGAGGAATGACTAAAGGATAAAATATGTCCGCTTTATGAGTTGCTCAACAATGATTATGATAGGATCATGTCCACGGTTAGTATGACGAAGGGATTCAATGAAGTCCATAAAATTGAATTGTCAATGATAGGTCAGTATGGGAAGATGTTGCAATAACCCATACAAACAATGATTAACATTGTCCACCGTCTAACAAGCGCAACACTTGGGGATATAGCTTTGGATAAATTGGTTATACGAGACCAAGGGTAGATATGGGAGATTTTAGTGTAAGACTTACGGAAACCCAAATAACTTATAATTTGTTGATCGTGAAACTCCACGATTGTTTGAAAACGAAGTCTGCCACATTTATCATTGCGAGAAATAAAATTGTGTATTGTGCGGGAATGGGGAGTGCAACCCTTAGGTAGCCAAAGCAATGAGGCTGAGCACGCGCTCGAGAAAGAGAGAGAGAGGTTGAATGACAGAAATTGAATATGTGTCAAATTGCGGCTGCGATCTATTTTGCGGTTAAAATGATTTTTGAAAATTTACTCTTTATTGAAAAGATCGCAACAAAATCTAGTACTTCAAATTTTAAATGTTTTTCATGTATTCTTATAAGCATGAAAAATCATTGAAATTTGATTATTTTTTATGATGGCCTGCACATGGGTGAGTGACAAAAATGAAAAACGTGTCGACTCGGCAAACGATTATTTTGTGCCCGTTTTTGCAATTTTATTATTTATTGAAAAGATCATAACAAAATCTATGAGCATTTCAAATTTTAAATGTTTTTCACGTATTTTTATAAGCGTGAAAAATCATTGAAATTCTAGGTTTTTTTGTGTTGGCCCAGACATAGTTGAGTGGCAAAAATGAAAAATGTGTCGAATTGGCATATGATTATTTCGCGGTCTTCATAATTTCGTGAAAGGTTTTTGATATTTTACTTGAAAAAATCACGCCCTAATTTAAAGATTATCGACCTTTTTTATTTTTTCAATATATTATCCGAGCAGAAAAAAATTGTTGAAGTTGTCTTTTGCAACATGCAGGACTGCATTTGTCGGTCCCCTCCGCCTTGGACAACCTGCACATAGGGAACACCTTTCCTTCATACTTTTTTTTTAGGTATGCTTCCACCTGATTCAAAAGTTTTGGTTTAACGAGAGTTAACTGTAGGTTCCTCACAATATTTGTCAAGGGTCGGTATCGGACACGGTGATCCTACACCCTGCGGCAAGTGTTGAATCAAACGGTCGTGTCATGCATGAGTAATGCATTGTGTTTGGATCACCAGAGATACCACCCCGATCGTGTCTACGAGTTATACCTCTCACAACTCTCTGCGACGTGACAGGACTCTACGAGGTATAACTCATCTCTACTTGAGGGGTTGTCACCACCCTTGGGTAGGTGTATCCTTATTGAGCTACTGACTCACGTGCGAGTGTTTTTACTTGTAATCACAAAGGTAAATTAGTCATGGGCATTTGCTCGATTGACCATAACATACTCATGTGCGAGGTAGAATGCTTAAGACAGACTCATATATGTGTCGGGCATCGAGGCGTTGATCTCCCGAACCGATTTACGATTCAAATCGACTTAATTAATGAACATTAACACATACAAAACGTGTTAACCTATCACCCTTAACCCAATAAGTTATTTGTGCTATATAATTTTTTTCTAATCAATACACATATAATAATAGGCTCCATGAGTTCAGACTTAAAGGCAAAGAGATGTCTTTATATTTTTACATAAACAAAGACAAACATAAGAATGCACAAATATTTGATTTTTGGAAGATAACAAACATAGACTCTTCACCTTTCAATCACGCATAACAAAACAAGATAGACTCGTTGTCTTTCAATGAAAATATGAAATGCATACGGTTCTTGGTATTGCCAATTATCATAATCTGTTAACATCAAGAAATATGAAAGTCGGATATTCATAACAAATTTACAAAGTTTATGTATCGATGAAGTGTATGAGTGAAGATTCAGATGAGCATAAGTTTGTCAATATAAGGTATGTCATGAATGAAAGCATGGATGATTGGTTTACTGACCTGCAAATTAAATTAGACGCATTACACAATTCTAACAGAATCAACCATTTATTCAATTTCACTGATATTATACTTACATTTTCAAACCTCTCAACCAGATACCCCATTTTTGACGGAGTCTCATGTGAATTTAGTCATTCAATGACATTTGTTTACCAAACATAGAACTTTCAAACAATGACCCAAAATTTATAAATGCCTTGTTTTGTAGAGGTGGTTGCAAAGTGTGGGTTTCGAGGGTGAGTGAGGGTTGAGTCGATAAACGAACATGTTATCATAAAACAACATCATGAGGTCTTATAATGTAACGAGTTTTCTTGAGAGTTTAGGTGATCTGCAATCACACGCAGGTCAATACAGTCTCAATACCCCTTGTTATCGATACGACCCTACATGAAGTTCACTAACATGAACTTCAAATTTAACGGAGGCCTATAATATAATATAACTAAATGTAAGTATGTAGTATGACCCTTCACTGAAACTTTCATCCTCATACTTATAAGTCAATACGGATTCAATCGACGAGTATGATGATTTACACTGAAGTCTTTATCCTACCGCTTTATGAAATCGATTAACCTATAGTCATGCAAATAAAAAAAAAGATTAACAATGTAGTACTTATTTCTTGCTCTTTTGATTTTTTCTAGTTTGGACATATGCAAGTAGTAAATTGATTTGCACTAGAGTCTTCGATCATTTGTTCAATACCAGGTAAGTTGCATTCAAGCAAGCAATCAGATGACTTACAATGAAGCATCTATTTTTTCAATGCCATTCAAACCACACAAACACAAGTAATATAATGTTTCACACTGGAGTACCCCACTCCCTTTCAACATTAAACAAACAATACGACAACTCACACTAGAGCATTTCACTATTCGTTTTAGCATCCAACAGACAAACTACATCACATTACATTTTAATATATGTTAGTGTAAAATCGAAGCTAGTAATATGACGATTCCAGTGTCGTACCACCTCTTGAATAATGCACATTTTAACTTCGAACAAATGATAAGATGACCCTCTATGAAGTATCATACTACCCGCTCAGATGACGCAGTCAAACTTCAAAAAAGTAATAGATAAACCCTCACTGAAGTACCCTACCAACTATTCGAGTAGATTCTATGTAAGAAAGCAGAAAAAAACAATAGGATGATTAACACGAGATTATCATACTACCCTTTTTTCACTATTAATTGGTTTATATTCAAGCTGATAATAGGTTGACTCTCACTTGAGTCTTCTATTATGTCTTGAATATGGTGTAGTGTAACTTCAAACAAGTAACAGGACGACCCTTAAGGAGTGTCCTACTCGTTCGATGTTGGACAAACAAATTGCATGTAAATAACAGTAAATGGTTAGACTGTACATACTCATTTACACGTTAAACACACTCAAGCAAGCAATAGGAAAACTCGAACTGGAGTATCTGACTACCTGTGAATACTCACACTCTTTCATTTTTTAATGTTAATGAAACTAGGGTCAAACATGTAACAGGGTGACCCATACTGAAGTCTCATACTACTAGTTTGACATCTAGGTAAGCAGTATAATGACTCACACTGAAGTCATTTCACGCCTACTATAATGTTGTCAGTGAATATACAACCAATCTTCGCACACACAATCCGTAAGATGAATCATATTGGAGTCATTACCTCTTGCTCAATACCACGCAGTCCACATAGCTTACGTAACTTTGAACTAACAGGAGGAGTAGGGTAGCCCACACTTGAGCATCCCACCACTCTTTCGATACAAGGCAAGCAAAAGGTTCAAACGAGTAGTAGGGTAAATCATGCAGGAGTACCCGACTACCCCTCAATAGTTAGCCATTCTAGTCTCGAACAAGTAGTAGGGCGGCCCACATTGGAGTACTCTACTACCTTTTAAGACTGTTTAGTCTAAGATCAAACAAGTAACATGACGACCCTCACTGGAGCCTTTTACTACCAAGTGACTCTTACGAACAACAAAGATGTGGGCAAATAGTATAATAACTCACATTGGATCATCCCACTATTTATCCGGTACGGAACATTGTACATACGAAAGCATACACGAGGTAGGACGACTCACACAGAAGTCTTCATCCTATCATTTTTCTCCAATCCCAAGCAAACTATGTTATTTCTTAATGCGCTTAACGTTCCTTCCTTCCTTTAGACAAAGTTTTTTACACAACCTATAATTTTTCCCACTGTATCGATGCTTCGTCCCGAAGAAAGTCAAGAACATATATTGCACATAGTCGCACAAACGGTTTGATAGAGGGTTGTAAATGGAAAGGTATACGGGAAGAGGACCAGATGTGCGCACCGTTTGGATCCCTGCCTCCAAAGTTCCACCTAAACTCCGGCAGAGCTCCCGCAATCGATGCGCAACACGAGGCCCTACTTGATATAATCTCGACACAATTTGGTTAGAGTGAGGCTCTGCTTGTTGTCTCCTCCTCAAAGATTACGGATAGTAAGAGAAGGTAGAGAGCACGAACTCTCTTGGGATCTGCAGTTGAGAGAAGGGGTCACTCTAAGTCCAGCGGAGGTAGTGTTCTCGTCTCCAACTCTTAAGGATGCCGCAATAATACTTATTTGCTTACCATTGATCGAAACTCTCCCCTTTTCCATGACTTTTTATTCCTTCACTCCCTTATATATCCTTCCCATTTTTTTGTCAACTTTCTAACACCCTTCATTTGCATTTCAACCTCACTCAGACTGTCGGAGCTCCACCTTGACCAACTCTCGTAGTGATTAGACCTCCACTTGTCAACTCTTTATCGGTTAAACGTTTAATTGCTAATGTTTAAGTATCCGCTGACTAGCAAGAAGGCATAGCCATGACTATGTTTTGACTAAGAAAAACAATCACTAACGAATGGTAGTAAATTAATAAAAAAAATAATAAAAATAATAAAATAATATTAATATTAATATTAATAATTATGATAATACTCTTTCATCTATTTCCACTTATACGGGTTTAACCTGCTTTTAGTTCTCAGTTGAACCCGCACAATAGTAAGACTTATGGATTGCTCATCACACCAATACTTCAATGCCCCTACACTTACCCATACAATCATGTAGACAGGCTAACTAGAATGCACGGAGTCGACGACAAACATGCATACTTCGTAATCACAATTGAGTGAAGAAATCTTAGTAAGCCACTCAATTCAGCAGGAAAGCTTAGAGACAATGATATTTTTTGTCTATCCACATAACAAATTTTCTTTGTCTGTGCAAATCGAGAGAACAATAGGTTTTCTTAGTATGCAACTCGGAAAACGGTATATTTCCGAGCTTAATATATCATAATAGGATAGGTTTCTTAGTCTGTAACACAGAAAACAATATTTTTTTTTAGTCAATAAACTCATAATTTATCAGGTTTTTGAGTCTGAAACTCAGAAAACAACAGACCTCTTAATTTGCACAACTTAGAAACAACGGACTTCCTAGTCTCCTCTGCTGTTGCCGTACTCATCAGGTAAGTTCGGGTAGGGTCGTGCCTCTCTTCTACTTTCTCTCTCTTCCGTCAGTTGCCCCCTTTCACTTTCTCTTCCGTTAGTTGCCCCTTTTTACTTTCTCTTCCTCTTCTCCCTTTATCTTCCTAGATCACCGTAATTCCTTTCCCCTTTTGCCCCCCCACGTAGTCACTTGCCTTAACAGTCTGGAACAAGTAAGGATCAAAGGTAAGTTGCCTCTTCAACTCTCCCTGTCTTTCCTCCTTTCCATCTCCGTCCCTCAATTCCCTTGATTTCAAAACTGGGAAATTCCGCTAACGCGCCAGCTAATTGTCAGACAACCTCTCTTTACCAGGTCGATATTGTTCTATTTGAATACAAGAGTTGTTTCTTTTTGAAATTCGATTAAAAAAGATACGTGTTATAATACAAAGGGTAGGTGTTCTATTTGAAGGTTCCGTCTATTTAAAAAAAAATGGATGCATGCGGTTTCAATTTCGAAGTGTTAAACTCAAGCACCGTGGCCTCCTCGACGTCCTAGGGGCAACCACCATTCCTATGCAAGCAACATCTGCGCGTTATCCACCACCCTTCCAACTATATTTGGACCCGAACGAACGACTGGTAGAACGAAGGACGACAATATTCATTGACTTATCATGAGAGCATAGGTGCGCAACCCGTAGTTTCTTTGTTGATGTGGCTGGGGAGTGATGAGGTAGTGATTATGTTGTGTTTATGTTTTGTCATGTTTGCTATACACAACTATAAGAGTGTGGGGGGAAGGGGGGGGGTCCCAACAGGTGCTTTTATTCACGACGTTCATGAGACATTGGACCCGGTTTCGTATCGTTCCCCACTAATAGAAGAACATTTTGTCATAAGTCCACTATAGGGGATACTCATATCACCTCCTCCAATAGGCTGAAGTGAGACTTCTTTTTGGGGGGGGGAGAATGTATGTGCGTGTACGCATGTGTATGTGAGAGTGAGTGAGTGAGTGTGTGTGCTGTCTCTTATACACATCTAGATGTGTATAAGAGACAGGTGTGTGTGTGTGTG
>BFEA01000409.1:402608-418073 GCA_003427395.1 Chara braunii
CACCGACTCATCAGGAGGCTGAACCCTCAACAGTCTGTAGAATCCCCTCACTGATTACACTGTAAGTGATAATCCACCTTAACCAAAATCAAAGTAGACTATCACTCACTCACCTATATATATATATATATATATATATATATTACCGGGCAGTTCTGTTTGTGACGATATATATACATTCAATCTGGACGGTCTGGAGCAGTCCAGAAACAGGTCCGGCCGAACGTCTGGAGTGATGAGGTCACAGTAGGGACTTGCCAGTCCCTACTGGCCGACCCATTTCCCTCCACCTTTTTCTCCACCTTTGTCTCATTCTCCCTCCTTTTTCTCTCGTTTTTCTTTGCTTTTCTTTAATGGAAACCTCCTCCTGGTATAGCTACCTTGAGCCTGATTCCTTCACTGATCCCATTGGTTGTCTGTGCATTCCTGTGCTTGAGAATGAGTACGCTAAGTTCCGGGCTTATTCAAGTTTCTCAAACACTGATGATGGACAAACTGTTGATTGCACTGAATTCATCTTCTCTTGACAATGAATCAGCCCCAAGATTGCTTTCAGTCTGACAAGAATTCCAATGTGAGTTTACATTGAATCGTTGTTTAACTACCCCCTTGTACTTCCTGTGAGTGGCATTCGCTGTCTGATCACGTTCATGTTCTCACACTGAACTGCACTCATTGGATGGAGGACCTGTGTTTGAGAGAGCGTATGATTAGTACAAATCTCACCTCGAATTCTCCTACACCATCCTAAGTTTTGCTCTTTTGGGTAGAAATCAGATTTTCAGTGTTTCTCTGTGGTCGCACACTTGTAGTGACAGTCTGAATTTTACCTATAGAGCTGGAAATTCCTTTTAACTGGGCTTTGTCCTAGTAATGTCTCAGCCTGATTGGCCAGAGTGAAATCTGTTTGTGACTGAACTCTCTACTCAGATAGACCTACCCTACACATGACTCTGTAAGTTCAATCGTTGTTGCTGGATATGGTCAGGCTTGGCCCCATATACAGATCTTGTCAGATCCTACCCTATTCTTGGGAAGAATCTGCGTATCACGCTTGCAAATACACAGATCAGCAGTTGAGGAGTCTAACTGATACCCAGTCCTGACAGAAATTAATCAGATTTTCAGAATCAATGGATTATAGCAAAGTTGATTACTAGGCTAACACCCTTGCATTCAACTAGATGGTCCATGCTGTTAATCTAAACCTCGATCGTCTAATTTTCACCGCGTTATAAAAAAATGAAAAAATGCTTTGAAGGAATTGTTACAAACGATATTCCAGACTGCTTGGTGATAATGAATGCAAATCAGAATTCCATGGCCATACTTGAAGCTAGTCAATTACATATACCGATTGTGTGTTTGATAGATTCAGATATTCCAAGCAAATTACAACAAAGAATTCATTATCCCATCCCTGTGATGTTGTTAGCTCTTTACAAGCTGATTACCAGGCTAATACCCTTGCATTCAGCTAGCCAACACTTTCTGATAATCTGAGCTACAACCCGTAGATTTCCAGAAGCTGATTGGTTGCCTAGAAGTTGATTACCTGGCCAATACCCTCGCATTCAACTAATCAATCTAATCTGATAATCTCACCATAGCCCTCTGAGATTCTGAGGTCTTTGCGTTCTCCACCACTATGGATGTTTAGCGATCCTCTAGCTAATACCTCTCCGCCAATAGGGCTGGTAGTTGGTTATGTAGCTCGTGGGTCCTCGTTCCCCGGGAGGGAAAGAATGCAATAAATCACAGTTTCCCAGTGGGGCTGTACACTAAGTGTTTGGCTTTGTAGTTTGTTTTCTTGTTTTGAGGTTGCAGGACTTGATCCCGTGACCTGTAACTCGTGTGTTTTGTTTGTGACTGCTGCACCCTATGGGACTTGATTCCTGCGTCTGTCACTAGTAGTCTCTGTTTGGTAGACTTAGGCCATTCGACCTGTTCCTTTTGGCTTGTCATAGGTCTAGACAGAGGGTAGAAGTAGCGGGCAGGAAATGGGGTTTGGGTCTTTTCACGTTTTTGTTGGCTGGGGAAACTCTGCCCGTCCGTTGCTGGAGCGCTGCTGCTCTGTTTTGGGCGAGGTCATCTTCTTCCTCGAAGCCCAGCCATAGCTGGGGTTGGGAAACAAAGTTGAAGATCGCACTGCTGCTATTTCGTGGCTCTGCATGAGAGCTTCCACAAGACTGTGTTGTTGGATTTGGGCGCTGCCATCTTCCACTTGGCAGCCATATCTGCTGTTCCTCCTCTCGAGGAACTTTGTCTTCTTCGAAGTGCTGGATCGGTTGTCTCCTTCTTCATCAGGACTTCCAGCGCTGCACTTCCATGCGGGTGCTGAGCTGGCGCTGTTATCATTAGGGTTGCTGGTTCAGATTGGTACGTTGTGACAGCTGTGGGGTTACTGCTGCTACGTCAGCCATAGCCAGGGGTATGAGGTGGCGAGGAGGAAGAAGAAGACTCCTGCATACTTCGTTGAACACTTGTTTCTGGTTGTTCGGGGTTGTTGTAAACGCGGTTGTGATTCTTGGAACAAGTACTCTGGATTGATTGGAGGAGGACGAGGGATTGCAGAATTGAAATTCGCTTTTCAATTCTCTGTGCATTTTGAGCTTCCCCTGTGCATATCTTCTCTCCGGTTTTGTGTGTATTTGCCTCCTTCGAGTCTACTCTGCAATTGGATGCGTGTATGGGAATGTGTGAATTTGTTGCGGATTGAAGTTCAATCTGGCACATAACACATCCATGCCATGGGGAACGAGAATCCAAGGTATGAACTCAGCAGGCCTAGCTCAGTTGGTAAACCCATGAACTTTGAAATGCAGACCTCAGTTCAAATTCCAAATAACTCTGAAATTTCCTGGTGCAAGGAAAATGAGCCACGCGAAGTACAGAAACCAAATTGCATCATCTCATTGAAAGCCAGAAAGCCATGTGCTCGTACGGAAAGCAGAATCCACCAAGTATCACCAAATAAGGGACAAAGCAATAATTCAACTGACAATGTCAGCCCTTATCTCGCCTCCGTAATCATTGTATTCACCCTTCTAATACAGCACCTGGCGCCCAGACTACGATCAGACAGCACCTAAGCACTATCCTATCCAACTATGACGTCAGATGACGAATGGAGACATCGGGTATCACCACCACCACCTGGTATGTCCCTCTTCGCCACCCATCACCTTTCACCCACATTGCGTCCTCCTCCCAAGGACCACCTCTCAGCACCCTTCCAGTGGGTGCCAGCAAGTGGCCTGGCTATGGCCGTTGCTCACCCGGCTGCGCCCAGGCAGCTAGCTGCTTGCTTGTGCCCCCACCAGCGCGTTCTCCTCCAGCCCAGCCAGCCTTCAGCGTGCGTGCAAGCCAGCCACCATCACAGAAGTGCTAGGCTCCACGCCAGAATGTGCCCAACTGGAGCCCAGCACTCTCCTATATGGAAAGTGTGTCTAGCCTGGACGCTCGCTTGGGGTGGCCAGTAGCTTCTGGGCGTTGTCCACTATCTGGGCCCAGGGCCCTTCTGGAATGTGCCGTGGGCCCAGTTGGCTGAGGGCTCAACTGCCTGATGTGGCTTCCGTGTTTCCTGCACTCGCATTGGCCGCAAGGCCCTTGGCCACATTGTACTCATGAAGCCCAGGGCCTGGTCACACACTGGCTGTATTCGCTGTAACCAACTGGCGGCCAGGGCCTGGGGAATCCTTCGTTTTCCACCTCACAGCCCCGCTGCCTTCAGGCAGGCAGACACAAATTTTCAGGGTGGCAGGCATGGGCATTTTTTTGCTGGCAACGCCTGGCGTGGCCTAAAAGCCAAATGCCTTGCACTGGGATTGATCAGTTTGGAGGTCATATCTCAAGGCCATCATTGTAAAAAAAAAAAAGAACTGCAACCATGCCATGAGGAATAAGAATCGAAGATATAAACACAGCTACTGCAAGAGCAGGAACAAGGAGTCGTATATGGGAGCGAAATTTTGAGTCCCCACAGGAACAGATAGCCAGAACACCTAGCGCATGTGGCAGAATGGTACACTGTGCTACAGACATATAGTTTTCATGAACAGATTGTAAGTCTGAGTCCAGATCAGTCAGATGGATACAACAATGCCACAGGCTTGCCCCCTTAGTTAAAAAAAAGAAAAAAAGAAAAAGAAACAAAAGACCCAGAAAAGATAATTTGTTTCACATCCACCACTGCCACCACCACTCAGAAGCTGGAACAAACTATTAGACATTCCACAAGGAACAAGGAACTGGAGAGAGTATTATTACCCTCTCTGCATCCAACCAGTACACAACCAACTGCCTACCCTGAAATTCCCACCTCCCCTGTACACACTTTTGTATGTTCTATAGCTCACCTTGCCTAGGTGAGAAATTCCGCTGAATGTAAGGGCCTCCAGTGAATAGATCAAATGATGTTTCCATTCCACGCGCACGAGATGGCATTGCCCTTAAGTCCTGTGCTGGTGGTGATGATATCATCTCACCAGCCCAAGGTGCACTGCTAAATGCTCCACCCAAAGGGCTACCCGAACCCGCCTACAAACCAACGTTCAAGACAGACGATACTTCAGATCTTCGGAACCAATCACCAAAATGTACATTTGTTTTAATATAACAAATTAGACACATGATCAACGATGCAGTAACTTGCAATGCTTGGGGCTGCAGTAGTAGCGGAGGAAGAAGAAGAAGACGAAGGAGGAGGAGGAGGAGGAGGAGGAGGAGGAGGGAGGGACCATGTTTTGCATCAATCTTTGTCGTAGGAAAGGTTGGAATCAGCAGGCCAGAAGGCCTTAATTTAATGTTAGAAGATGTTATCTACCGTCTTCACCTGAATATAACACACGGTCCTTATAGCCGTATTTGGGGCCATTTTCTGTCCAGACGCAGTGATAATTACTGGGCATTCTATTCGGGTGAAGACGGTAGTCAACTGCCTGAAACATGACAGGTCGTCGTGCGTCCCTTTCCTGGTCTTTTCCTGTTTTCTTTGGCAAGGGGGAAAAAGAAAAAGCCAAAAGGCACACACCTGTGAGGTTCCTTAGCTACGCAACGGCAGTACGTGTGCTGTTAAGCGTCTTAAAATTTCAGCTACTGTTCAGCTAAACCAAAAAAAAAACAAAGGGCAGAAGACCCGAAAGTTCTACACGAGATTCAATTGCCGCCCTCATAGGGGAAAACATGTGTGCTGTTATGTTGCTCTAATGACCTACAGACCACAGAGTGAAAGACCTGCTGTTTTCTGAGTTTTGGCGCTGGATTGAGTGACTTGCTGAGATTCCAGTATTCTGATGAGGTTTTCTACGTAAGTGTGTTGTTTAAAAAGACCCCAGATTCTCTCTCTCATTCCCTTCACAGATCATCACAAGCCATCCATAATTGTGTTGTTTTAAAAGACCCCAGATTCTCTCTCTCATTCCCTTCACAGAGCAAAAGGGATGAAGGATTGCTGCGCGCATGGTGATGTGCTGCAGCACGCACGTGTGGCACACTGCTCGTGCACGTCATGCACCGCACCCCCGAAAATGGAGGTCTGTGAAAAAATTGGGAACACCCCGCCCCTCCCCTCATAAAAAAAAAAACAATCAACGAAGAAAAAAAACTCGGGCTGCGCATGCCAGTGCTCCCCCCCCCCCCCCCCCTAAAAAAAACAACTGATGTTTGTGTGTGTGTGCGTACGTCCATCGAAATCTAACATAAAGGAAAGTAAAAGCAAAAAACAAATGAAGGGCCTCACTCCATTCAACATATGTCATGTACGCGTACTGCAAATATCAACCAGAGCAGCACAGGACAACACTTGAATGGAGTACACAAAAGGGATGAAGCACACACACACACACATATACAATCTTTCACGCGCGCCGTTGCACTCACATGCCGACTGATTTCCGTCTGGAAATCGAACTCATAAGGGGATGAAACACACACACACACACATGCAATCTTTCACGTGCGCCGTTGCACTCACATGCTGGCTGATTTCCGTCTGGAAATTGAACTCATAAAAGGCAGCACAGGACAACACTTGAATGAACTACACAAAAGGGATGAAGCATTGCTGCATGCATGGTGATGTGCTGCATCACGCACTTGCGGCACACTGCGTGTGCACGTCATGCACTGCACCCCCGAAAATGGGGGTCTGTGAAAAAATTGGGAACACTCCACCCTTCCCCTCTTAAAAAAAAAGAATCAACGAAGAAAAAGAATTCCGCGCCACCTCAAAAAAACAAGTAATGTTTGTGTGTGTGTGCGCACGTCCATCGAAATCTAACATTCGAAATGTTCCTAACAGGTGTTTCAGGTTGGATACATTCATGATAGGGGTCCCAGATACTCTCTCTCTCTCTCTCTCTCTCTCTCTCTCTCTCTCTCTCTCTCTCTCTCTCTCTCTCTCTCTCTCTCTCTCTCTCTTTCTCTCTCTCTCCAGCGTGTACACACACATCATGGTTGCTTCTTCTTCTTCTTTTCTTTTTTTTTTTCTTTTTCTTTTTTTTTTTCTGTTCTTTCCGCGCATCTGCGATCAGCGCACCGCACTGTGCAGCGCACTTCATCTATGCGCCGCAAGTATGGGACTCAAGAGCCAATGGGAATGCTGCGAACACTGTGAAGCTGCGTGGCTGCCCAAACGTGCCTAACTGCATGGGGCCCGGGCCAGTATCGGAAACTGGGCCTGTGCACTGACACTTGGGGCCAGAGGCAAGCTACTGGGGCCCCCACACGCCTGGCCAGGCCAGCCAGACACGGGCACACTTTCCATAAAGGAAACTGTCTGCCCAAGCGCTGGGGCATTCTGGCCTGTGCAGACATTGCAGCCATGCGGCTGCATTGCTCTGCAAAGCTGTGCTATGCAGGCAGGCTGGGGCGCTTAGTGGTGAGGGCACTGCGGTGGCAGTGGGCACACGGCGGCCATAGCCGGGCCGAGCGTGCGGGTGCGCAGAGGTGGTGATGGTGGTCTTCGGGTAGGAGGCGCATGAAGAAGAGGGGAGACGAGGTGTTGAGGGGAGGAGAGAGAGCACGCACCTGGTGTATGCAGGCGGTCGGCATTCAACGTACATTGGTCTTCAACAGCGATGTGATCTAGCTGCAAGAACGTAGATAGGGTAGATAGGCTGAGTAGAGTAGGGTGGGCGCCAGGCGCCACACAGTAGGAGGGACAGTGGATACTATGTTGGTGTGTCCAGAGTGTGGCAACATTGACATCAACGTTCATTGTATTGATCTTATTGGAATGGTATCTTGGTGCATTATGATCTCTTCTTGGTAGTCGACTATCTGAGCATCTCGTGATTTTGCAACTTGTTTTCTGTCTATCGCTCCCGGTCATAAACCTTGCATTTGGGTAAAGATGTCTGAGTTTCCGGATGAGGAAGGAGAGTCCTATAAACTACACCCACTGTACTACGGCCCTTGGCAAATTCAGAAAGGTGTGGGAGATTATGATTTCAGTCCTTCGTATGTGATTGATGTGCCACCTCATCTGCGCATGTACCCTGTCTTTCATGCTTCTGAACTCTATCTCTACACTGCTGCTACTTCCTTCTCTGACCACGATCCTATGATCCCTCGTGATATCGACGGCGGTCACAAAATTTATGGAGTTGTTGAACACAAA
This sequence comes from Chara braunii, assembly GCA_003427395.1. Taxonomy (NCBI): domain Eukaryota; kingdom Viridiplantae; phylum Streptophyta; class Charophyceae; order Charales; family Characeae; genus Chara; species Chara braunii. The sequence goes on from BFEA01000409.1 coordinate 410,230, forward strand.
GGCAAGGTAAAGGACAGACGGTACAAGGCCCATTTTCTGTGTCATCCGTTACAAGAACCCCATGTAGTTAATGCATATGTACGTTATGCTGCGCCTGACTGGACACCAGCGTTCACTGATCGTCCCATTGCTTGTGAACGAACAGCAGTGCTCTTTGCAATCACAACCTACAATGCGTTTTGTGGGGACTCTGATGAAGGGACCTCGCTCTTGAGGGGGCGGTGATGTGACGACCTGCAAAATCATAAGACAGAAAGACCTGTTGTTTTGTGAGTTTTGCTGCTGGATTGAGTGACTATGGTGGTCTGCATCTTCATCTTCTTGGTTGGCGCTGCACCTCGAAGGGCCCAGCACCTACAAGGAAGACTTCCAGGGCAGTGCTAGGCTCGGTGGCCATAGTAGCAGGGACACATTAGCTTTCCGTTGTCCTTTGAACATTGGAGCTTCACTCCGGAAGTCCACCATAGCCACCTGCTCGACCAAGTAGGAGGAAGGTGTATGAGATGGCTATGGTGGAACCTTTGATTGGCTGGCAGTAAGGAGAAGATTCGGGCTTTGGTTCTGGGTTATTCTTTCATTGTTATTATTATTATTAGGGAAAATTGCATTTGTGCCCCATTAGAAGATTGGAATACCCACTATACCCAGCCCCAGTGCCGAACTTGCATCTGTACCCGGGAAATGGTCTGTGCAAAGTATTCGCATGCCTGTGACCGAGATTGGCCAAGGTTGGTACCGCCAAATTGCAGTTATACCCAACTACCGGAATGCTTAAATTATGCACATAACTGGGCAAATGGAACGGTATTCACCAGTTCGCAGTAGCCGATGCAGATCCCAGGGCTCGATCCCTAAATCTCACCTTACCTGTGTACAGTATCTGTGTCGACCCCGAGAGTTGAACCCGTGACCTGTGTATTTGTAACAGTTGGTAGACTGTCGTAGGGTCCGTAAGTAGCAGGGGTTCGATCTGTAGACCTGCCGAGTAGAAGTCCTAGGGAGTTCTAGAAGTCGTAGCCGAAGAACTTCTGAAAGGTCAAGGTCGTAGCTGCTACAATCCTGAAGGGTCAAGGTCGTAGCTGCTACAGTCTTCGAAAGGCCAGGACCCAGACTTCCGGAAGGTCCTAGTAGTGGCCTTTCGAAGTTGCTCATGTTTTGGCTGAGGCAAGTGGGCAAGTGGGCAAGTGGTGAGCCCAACTGCAGTATGTCGGCAGTGCGACTGCATCGAGTTGGCAGTGCAAACCCATGCAGTCAGCAGTACCGGTCCCAGTCAGTCCTAGTCCAGTCAAGCAAGTACCACATGGGACTGTGTGCACCACGGGCAAGGGAACGGGCCAGACCAACGAGCTACAGAAGTATAAACCAAAGGGCAGCGTCCAGCCATTTATTGATTCCTGCGCGAGCCATGCGGAAGTGCTGCCACAGCGACTTGTGCGAGGTGGTCTGCAGTGAGCCCGAGGACGAAGTGGGCGAGAGAGAAGAAGTTTAGCCATAGCGATAGGGTAGCAGCGGCCATAGCCGCCATAGCTGTAGATAGCCTGCAGTGTGTGTGTGTGTGTGTGTGTGTGTGTGTATGTGTGTACAGAGTAACGCGTGTGGGATATCCAGGGTGATCCTGTGTGTGCGAACAGAGGGTTGAGTGGGCGCTGTGTCGCCATAGCCATTGAAGTGAACTTGTATCTGAACTGTGTTCTCTGCTACCATATCTCTGAGTTTCGAGTGGGCGCTTGTCGCCAGTTTGCTGCGCACCTGTTTGCATACATGTGAAGTGTGAAAGATAGCGAGTCTGATTGCACAAATTATGTGCACCCCCAATTTTGCCTGCCCGGTTCCTGGGCATAACTGTACTGAAGCCTGCAGATTCTCAGTGGCCTGTACATTGGGCCGAGGGCGAAGCTCGGGGCTTGCCTCGGTCGGGTCGCGTCTTAGGTTAGATTCGTAAGTTTGTTTGACTGAGGGCTAACCGCGACAGCTGAGTGTGAGGAAATTCGTGAGGGACATATCTGCAAATTTGGGAAAATATAGACCCGTACTAACTGGAATTTCCTACAGCTACCCTAACTGCGATTAGCAGGCCCGGACTACCCCTAGGACAGACAGGCCTTACAGGCCTATGCTGATAGACGGTCCTATAGCCTATAGCCGGGTAAGGTAGAGGCCAAGAGGCCGAAACTGAAACGGTACCGGTCGGTCCAGTCAGTCCGGTCTAGGTCGTGTCTAGGCTAGTGTAGGTTATAGATAGGATGGGCACATCGGTTCAGGGCTTTTGGCAGTTGGTACCGAGTACATCGCTGCTGCGCTACGCGTGAACCGGAAGTGGTGACGGCTCAGCGTTGTGGGAGACAGACATAGCCAGACCTTCGGAGCGCCGGCCATAGCTGGGACCTGCGCTGTACTCTGCCAGCACGCGGGGCTGTCAGAGGTCTGGGTTACCGAGGTCTGCTGGAGGCGAGAGAAGTTGGTGCCCTGCTGGACCCTCCTCCGGAGTGGGGTCACAGGATTGTGGCGCTGCAGCCATAGCTGCAGCTTCTTCCTCAGAGGTCATCTTGTCAGGATTTGGTGGCGCTGCTGCAGACTTCCACCCGGGAAGTCTTTCGACACTTCGTCATCATCAGATACTGTGGCACTGGTCTTCTTCTTCACCCTCTGAGTGGCGCTTGGCCTCAGAGGCCTGTTTCAGGGTGGCGCTGCCCTCGGGAGGCAGTAATGGGGTGGCACTTGATGTTTTAGGGACTCAGGGGTGTAACGAGTGGTTACTCAGGGTTGGGGAGTGAATTGCTGCTCATTTCTGAGCAGCGCACTGTAGGTCTGAAGTTATTCTGACAATTTGAGACTCTGAGTTTAATAAACAGTGTAATACTGGGTTTGGACTATCATCGTTTCATTGTTTCTTGGATGTGATCTACTCGGCTTTTCTTTATGACTGGTTGTGAGGATTGAGTGGAGTGAATTGCACTTTCAGTGTACCCTGTCATACCGCATGGTCAAGTCTTCCGCTGTGTTTATCTCTCTCTGTGCGGTGTGATACTCCTATCCTCTCCCCGTGTATGTATGGGCATACCTGGGAGTTCATGTGAGTGAGTGTTGGTCTTCAGACAGCAGACAACCAGAATCATAACATAACCATAATTTTTGTGCTCCGCAGCCAAGGGCCTTTGTGGCTGGGTAGCCATAAGTTGGTGCACGGGAAAAGTAGGGCATTACCTTAAGTTGGACACGGTCTGGGTATAGATACAAGTTGGGCTCTGGGACTGGATATAGTGGGTATTCCCATCTTTAAGTGGGGTACAGATGCAATTTCCCCTTATTACTATTGTTAAGAAGAAGGCGGGGGAGTAATTGGAGGTTGAAGATGGTGGCAAGATGAAGTGGATTGACATTGGTCTTTGCTGGTGTTCATCATCATCTTCTTCTTCTTCTTCTTCTTCTTCTTCTTCTCCTTCTCCTTCTTCTTCTCCTCCTTCGATTCTTATGTCTTCTTCTTCCTTCGTGTATTTCTCTTCCAAATTCTTTCATTTCAGTGGCGATTGACGGGCATTGTCCGTCTTTGAGTTGTTGCACTGTAAGACATCCAGGGTCATAACATTTCTTGAAATTTCAGCTAGTGTTTAGCTACACCAAACGAAAAAAGAGGGCAGAAGACCCCATGGTTTTAGCTGGGATTCAACGCCCTTATGGCGCCTGTCTGTGACAGCACATTGGGCATGCAACCTGTACTCTGAAAAAATGAGAACGAAAGAGGTCAAAAACACAAATGCAAGAACAGCAAAGGGATGAAAGAAGAAGAAGAAGAAGAAGGGATAAGGTGGCCCGAAGGGGGAACGTTGGTACAAGTAACAATAGGTCAAGCATGAAGTGGTACCGTCCGAGGAGCAGGGCTTGATTTAAAATGGAAAGCTGCATGCTCAAGTCTCCTGCAGCAAATTCAGAAGCACAGAACCCATCCAGTAGAGAGCTAAATGAATGCACACCTCCACAGCGAACAACAACAAACTGGGATTGGATAGGGGTGCACTGGGGGTACGAGAGGAAGGAATAGTAGGGGCCACAACTCTAAAGGTGATCTTGTTGTCCACAACATGCACAACTTGACATCCACAGCCGCAGAATCCCAGAATTAAAGAAAACTGCCCAGCCAAACAAGTTTCAGCCAAATTTGCCAATAGTTAAATGTGTCCAGGCAGGGCCAGAGGTCTGCAGACTGAAAAGTAGAGACACAGCCAACTTAGGCAGGGGTGAGGGGTGGTACATCCTTCCCAGGGGAAATAATCAATGACACCAGCTCGGGTCTCCCAGCCATAATGAGGAGAAGCGTTGGAGTGTGTACTCATTGTATGTTTTCGACTTGACGGTGGACGAGGAACCGGACTGACGCTCCCCAGAATGGATATGGAACCAGGGCCTTAAGGCTCTGTTTAAAAAAAGAAAAAAGAAAAAAGAAAAAGAAGTCCGTGTGTGTACCATTCAGCTGCAAGGGCCCACTTCTCCTTTTTTCCAGTGGACTATCACTTCAGGTCCCTAGTTTTCCGCCCAGCACTCAGCTTTTCCGCCATTGTAACAACTCCAAATGTGCACCACCACCCGCTGAAAACACCAGCTACAGATCACCGGAATTTCGGGAAAATCCGTAAGTGGAAGCTAAATCGAATCTGTACATGACCCTTGAAAACGTTCTGACTTCACAACACAGCTGCCCAGATCAACATCGAACTACCTACAACCATTGGGAGGGAGGAAAATTGGCACACCATGAGCCAAGCCGTGCCAAAATACAATCTGGAACACTACCATTCAAAACCACCTAACTGGAAAACATAGCCACAGTATCAGCCACCCAGATCAACATCAAATGGCCTACAACCAAGGGAGGAAAAGTGTCGCACTGTGATGCAGTGTGGCGGCTCATCTACCAAATGGTGGGTAGATTTGAGCAGATACAAAATGACAGAAGCACGCAAGTACACAAAGGTATGAGCTCGTGACGGGCCAGAAAATCTTGGCACAGCCGGCCGTACCCCATTGCGAGTACCTTCCGATGAACACTGACATTTGATGGGAGAAACAACACATTCATAACAGAGAACTGACATTTGATGGGAGAAACCACACATTCATAACAGAGATGATTCATAACAAAAAGGATTTCCCTGTCCAGACAATTCATCCAAACAGTTTGCAGAAACTGAAACAGTTCTGTTGTTACTCCCCCCTGAACCAAGGAGTACCAATCGTCACAATTTCACAAGCAGCAGTACTTTCCCCCCATGTTAATTATATGTGAACTACTACGTCAATTCTCTTTACCCATAGTGATCTCAACACATTTGCGGATGCCTCATCAACTAATATGCTGGATGAAGGTGATTAAGAGTTCAGTATATGGTTACATCAAGGTTGATTTGAAGCATGTGCATTCCTAGGTTGGTCAAGTGGGTAGGATTCTGTGAACAGGCGTAAGCCAATAACTGTGCCGCAAAAGGGCAGGGGCGGGGGGRGGGGGGGGGGGGGAATGTCACGTGTGCTCTTGCTTCAGCCATGCTGTAAAGGGTGGTCCTCTCCTTTCTCAGAAACCTAACTTCAGCAAACGAAGGACCCCGAGCAACCTGGGACTGAGCAAAGCAACCTAGAAGGAAACCAACCAATTTGGGTGCCAAGCAGGGTTACATAATGGACTGTGGACACTGACTTAGTGCACCACGAGCCATTGGCATTAACTTAAAATTGAGAACCAGTTATCAGCGCCCATTACCCTATTGTCACTGCCACAAATCTAGCGGAAACCCTCACCTCCTCTTCCTTTGCTTGCCCGCTTGTAGTCATTGCAGTCCTCATTGTTGTGTGGGTGATGATATTCATTGTTGAAGTGGTGGTGATTGTGGTTGTTGTTTGCAGCAGTACTTGTGGCTTTATGTGCGCTCATTGCACTGTGGTAGTGTTTATGGTTGTGGGCCTTGTGGCCGTGATCGTTTCTGGCAGCGAGTGTGGTGCTTGTGGTTGTGGCATCTCTTGTTGTCATTGTGCCTTCAATGTGATTATCATTGTGACTGTCATAGTTATAGTGGTCGTTGTTTTTATTGCTGTTCATTCTCCCTCGTTTATCATTGTTGCTTTTGTTTTGTTGCGGCTGCCATTGCTGTCGTTTTTCTGTTGCTAGACAAGACCATAGCCCTGAACTCCGACGTTAGCTGCCTGAAGACTGACCCCGCAATTAAAGGACCAGTAAATCTGCACCTCTTGTGTATGAGGCGGATTACCACTGCGTGGCAAGCTTTGTCGAAACGCCAGCACGGCATTTTTGTTTTAGTTCTGGCTGGTGCCGCCACCCATTTTTCCGATGAGGCTCAATCATGATTCTCAAGTTGGCTGGGGCCATGTACTGATTGTTTGAGACCATTGCACAGCAATTTACCTCACTAGCCCCCAAGGGGCACCGACTACACTCCCCCTTCCCCCCACCCATGCCCCTGTTGCCCCATCCACATTACATCACCCCTTGCACCCCGGGTCATCCCCCTCAGGCCATCAGCCACCTGCACCCCATACACTCTCAGATCAGAAATGCATGAGCTTTGGGTTTCCGCTGTGGTTCCCAGGGTCTCTCACCTGCCATATTCAGGCTGCATGTCCTAAATAACTGAACAGCATCACATTGATGGGAGACAACCAGTTGAGCGAGAATGGTTCACAATTACCATCTGTGCTTGACAATAGCATGACACAGGTGCCAACGACTGAAGACAGGATATCTATGATAAGTATTGGAGTTCTTGGATTTATTGTGTGGGCTCAAGATGGGTCCCTCTCATGGCAACATGAGAGTTCAATCACTTCGCTATATGCTGGAAACGCCTTAGAGTTGGAAGTAACATTACCTGAGCTGTTGTGCAAGCTGGACATTATCATCCTTACAGTTTGCTAGGGATGTTTGCAGCTGGGATATGGTGGCATCCTTCGATGTGACTTGAAGCTGCATATTAGTGGGCATGCATATTGCAGAGAAGGACAAAGAACCCATATCAGGCACGTTCTTGCTTTACACTGTTTACACCAAAAAGAAAGAAAACACAACTCCTCGCGACTGCCCAGTGGAGAGCCAGTAATACGGTCTTCAAATCGTTGATGAGAAACAAAAAGACCGTAGCCTCCCACACATCAAAGCCATAGATACTCCTGCTAGCAACTTCAAGCATATCATATGATGCCACAAGACGATGACGATTTGCTCGGTGGCATATCTTACAATATGGCTAAACAAAAATTAGTTGTGAGAAATAGTTTGCTTGTAAGTGTCGCTTCCCTGCATTTTCCAGGAGCTTATGCAGGTATTCCCCCCAATCAATGACTGAGTTACACATAAGGGGACAGCATCAATGACTGAGTTACACATAAGGGGACAGCAAAAGATCGAGTGATGGATACTGCACTGAAAGTGCACATGAGAGGAAAGTGCACTTCTTAACACACACATCTTGTTTGATTAGATCCCACGAGGAAAGGCTCGAGTATGCTTCAGTAGGTTTTATCCTAGAATTCACATATCTTGGGGCTTGCACAACTGTCCATCAGCATCAAGAGATGCACTGCATATGTGCATGACAGATGTCACTTGTTCCATGCTTGATCGAGTGATGACAGATGACTTATGACGTTCTGTCTTTTCATGCCGACATACTTCAGAGAACTTTAGACAGATTTGCAAAGTTGTATGTCTGTTCATTGTCTGTTGTCCTTCCAGACATTCGTTAAAAATTAAAATTGATACAGAGAAGTGCAAGGATGACCCGCACGCACGCACACACACACACACACACACACACACACACACACACACACACACACACACA
>BFEA01000409.1:435326-448942 GCA_003427395.1 Chara braunii
TCTCTCTCTCTCTCTCTCTCTCTCTCTCTCTCTCTCTCTCTCTCTCTCTCTCTCTCTCTCTCTCTCTCTCTCTCTCTCTCTCTCTCGTGATCTTGCGGTGTGATAGTTTGAAAGTAGATATCCCATTCCGCCACGTTACCACACCAAAAGCCCTGGGCATTTCGCGAAGTTGCCCAACCGGTAGGGGGCCAAACCGCGTAAAAACAAGTCCAGGCCTGGCTGTATTGGGCGCAGTCCAGAGCACAAATTCCCAAGCCCCCTTGACAGGGGCATATCACAAACGTTTTGGGCCAAAAGGGCATTGCGCTCTACCCACGTCTCTTAGGGGGATTCTAGGATATATCTCATCTTTGGGGGGTATACTGCAAATCGTCCTTTGCTTTCAAGTATAATGTATGATTCCTTTCTTTTCCCCCTTTCTTTTGTTTGAATTACGATCATAGGAAACACACGTGCCCGCACTTCCCGGCAAAAAAAATAGCAGCATGACATGAGGAGGCAGGTGAATCAGGGTGACACCTCAACAACAAAGCCAGAAGAATGTGTTTCAGTAATGATAGTGCTGCTCAGTCGGAGGGCAGGTGGAGGACCACAGTGGAGAGGGGGGCAGGGGAGGAGTGTTTGCAGGTGTTCAGTGAGAGAGCAGGTGGAGCAACACAGCGGAGAGGGGGACAGGGCAGGAGTGTTTCCAGGAGGCACAGGAGATTCTAGCTCATTTTTACCTCTTGCTCATGCCCAAATCTTGAGTCAACCCTTCTTTCCTATCAGCCTCCATAGCACCTTCAATGTCTCGCGGTTGGTTCACTACTGTCCTTGCTCCCAACCCTGGGACTCCCGAATACACAGGTACCAATTCTGGCCATATGCTACCAGGAGCTACTCCCAGGCGGAAGCCATCCATCCCTTGATACAAGCCTGCTCGTTCATGTAGCCCTTTCATGGACGGTGTCAATGTTGCTACAGCTGCCCCCTGCATAGTTCCTTCAGAGATACCAGCATGGCTCATTGGGATAGCCCAAGTTGTGCCTGAAGGTACCACAGAATAAAAGGCACCAGTTTGCTGAATGGACTGTCTTGATCGAGGGGAAATCTGTGCTTGCATTCCATCTGCACGTGACGTATCTTTTATCAGATTTCCATCCTGGTCCAAGGAGCCTCCTAGCAAAGGCAGCGCCAGCTGAGCCATATACAGAACAACATACAGCACATCAGCACCGCCATCCGATAACCATCGCCATCTGGTCAGTGTTTTTTTCGTTTGTTTTTTGGTGTCCCTTCCTTTCCTTCTGTTCTCTTCTAAAAAGGGCGATGGCCTTGAGATATCACCAGCGGACTGACTGGCCCAAGGCAATTCAGAATTGCAGCATTTTATTCATCTGCTTGGTGGAGTTCAAACTCAGGTCTGTATTTAATATTTACCATCAAGTCGTTGATTAGGTGATCACACTGTGCAGTATGAATACAAAATGGCAATAACAGCGACTGAAACCATAGCATCAAAGTACAATTTTTCTGTGTCTGCTTTCATTTGACTTATTGGTTGTGCCTGAGCATAACCTTACACACTTCAAGAAGGTTGGGCAGTAGACACCATGTCAAAAAGAATGAACAAAAAGAAGGCATCTGGAAAGCATAGATGGCGTATGGATACTCTACTAACTCCAGAGCATAATCATGCCCATTCACAGAGACAATTGCCGCAGATGAGAGCAAGACTAAGGCATAAAGGTCAATGACCTGTCACTCTGAGATGAAGCATGCAGGTTGCGGAATTCAGATCAACAATACTTATATTTGTAGTATTTTGTACTAATTCCGTAGATCGTCGCCAATTGGTGGAAGATGAACAGGTTACTTGAACTTATTTCTCTAAAATCCACAAAATACGAATGGAACTCGTACTGACACCGCAGCAGGGCAAAATCATCTGACATTGACTGACAACCAGAACGAACACGCTTGACCCCTTTTCTTGAAACTCTAACGCCTTACGACCGACCACAAACCCAACCTGGAGACAATGTACATACCTGGATGCCTAGTCTTAAATCTAAGTCCTGTTGACTTCGAGAAAAAGAAGGGGATATAAACCCTTGCCAGGCATTCCAGGCGGTCAACACAATGTAAAGAACAGGCATATCATCGCTCAAGAACTGACCACAAAAATGGTCTATTCACAGGATGTGAGGATATAAAGAGCGATTTCCAATTTTCCACCCTTGCTGCAGGGCCTAAATTTGACAGCCAGATCTACAATGAAGGGTGTAAAACAACCTTGCAACTTAACAAGGACACTACTCTCCCAAAACTTTTTTGGCTTTCTTTTTCTTTTGCCGAATCATTTCATTAATAGATTGAAATTTGAGGCCGGGGACCTCACAATTCAACCCAGAGTTATCTTGGCAGCATTAGCCAGTTTCGTTTGTGATGTGCCCAGAAAAACAATTTCCCAAAGAATCCAGGCATAATGACTTAAAACCCCTGCCGTCTGGTGCTGCTGTCCCTAAAGGGCCTAAACTATTTGTTGAGCCTGTTGTTTTTTAGCTTGTTGCTCAGGGTTGCATACCTGCCGACCGCTGCTGCCGACCAGTTCAGGGTTGCATACCTGCCGACCGTCGACCAGTAGGACCGACTGGTCAGCGGTCTGCCGACCAGTCAGAAAACAGCCATCCATTTTTTTTCAAATCTGAGTTGGGGGCTGTATTGCACTTGCTGAGTTCAGCCCAAATCACTAGAGAAACTTTTGGGGATGTGGGGGGGAGGTTATAGGGGGGTTATAGGGGAGTATAGGTGGGTGTAGGGATGGTATAGGGGGTACTGGGGGGGGTATGAGGGTGCTGGGAGGCGGTTTGGGGGTGTTGGGGGGTTGTRKGGGGGTATTGAGGGTGGGCACGGGGGTGTTGGTGGGGTTATTGGCGGTTCTGGRCCCCCTAAAAAAAAACCTTTTTTTTTTTTTTTGACGGGGTGCCGATGACCCCCAACGGGTAGGTGCTGACCATCCGACCGGTCGGCTGGTCGGCAGCCAACCAGTCAAGGGTGCCGACCATCAGGGTATGCAACACTGCTGTTGTTTTTTTTTACCCTGAAGTGATAAACCTAACAGTTTAAGCCCAGCGAGGTCACAGCAGCGAAGAGACGGACAACCATATATATATGCTAAAAATTCCCTGTTACAGTGGAGAGGCGAGCAACCATATAAAGAGCACTCCCTGTTTTCAAATTCTTTGTGCTAATGCAACAGCAACTACCCTGCATCCTTCATTTTGTCCCCAAATATTCCCTCCAAGAAAGAGAACAAAAAGGGGCCAGAGTGACCAAGGCTTTATTGTGGAGAAAGGATTCTAGGTCAGGGACAGCACAATTCCACCCAGTCTGGCATCCCCAAAGAGAACTGTTCCCTGCATCTTTAAAAGCGAAAAATAACCATGCATAATTGATTGCTCTACTGTTGAAACAGCAGGGAGATTCACTGATGGTCCTACTGACTCGAAGGAGGGCAATTAAACCAGCAGCTTTTACCCCGACAAGGAACGAACCTCTGAGTGAAAAAGAAAACAGCCATGGCCAGGGAGAAGACAAGGAGATGACGAGGAGCCATTATCTGTGTCTTGTTGCATTCTTTTCATGTGTTTTTGCGCAGACCCTATCTAATTCCTGAATCCCTGCCTCCATTTCCACCAGCTCGAAAATGCATCTTGCACTCCAGAACACCCACATAACCGTCTATGGGCAAAAGGTAATGGGGCCTTCTGAGCCCAGAGGAAAAGATGCCCGTGGAACCAGGAAACCGGGCGGCCGCAGGCTAAAATTCAGAAACTGGGGTGCTGCAAGGGCCGAAATAAATCCAGTAGTGGCCTATCGGATGGTGCCTGTAGCACAGAGTTTGGTTGTGACCAGTTGCACAGCGCTTCATTCCACCGGGTGCCAGCACATGGCCGAAGGAATTTTTTGCCGCAGTGTCGTGCAGTGTGACTGAGCGTCAGGTGACACACCAGAGAGAGAGAGAGAGAGAGAGAGAGAGAGAGAGAGAGAGAGAGAGAGAGAGAGAGAGAGAGAGAGAGAGAGAGAGAGAGAGAGAGGGGCAGGTAGACAGACAGACAGAGACACTGAGGAAGACAGGGTCATTGACTTTCTCTGCCACAGTTGTTGGCTGTGGCGGGCCTGATGTGCAATGGATAAAGGTACTAAAGGGTAATCTGGATCTGTCTTTCCCTTCCCAGAGCATTGACATTTCCCCAAGGGAGTTGTTTTCGAGTTCCTTGTTCAAGCCAGGCCTCTTTTTCATCTCCTTTCAGAGTGTGCCCCACCATCTCCAGGCCTCGGCGGTCATGTTGTAGCCTACAAGCAAGTGCTCAATTGTTTCCTGCAATTTTCAGAGCAGGACCTCCCCAGGCATCTTCTACACCAGAGTATGGCCTTGCCGTGTTGCTGTACCGTTATTCAGTCAATCCTAGTGAGCAGACAACAGTGGACTATTTGCCATTGCAGAGTACTGCACTTGGCTGGCCACAGCTATGCACGCTTGAATTAATCAGTTCTCGCCAGACCATCGTCTGTCACACGCGACTTGAGCCATCCATTTCTTCCTTTCCAGCTTGTGTCACATCCTGGCCATGTATTCCCAGAGCAGCACAATCTTGTCACCGCCCATTTCCCACTGAGATTCGAGGGGGTCAAACGGGAGGTTCCGGATAGGAGTCTTAGATTCATATGTGGCCTTCCGCTTCCTTGATACTAGATCACCGGTCCTGTATACTCGCTGACCCTCGTCATGGCTGTTCAACTCTCTGTCTCTCCAGTCTGAACCACCTTTCAGCTGGAGAAGATAAAGTGTCGCAAGCGGTTAAAGGGTAGCTGAAAATTCAGGAATCTGAAGTGAGAGTTTTGGGCAGTCTGAAAATCCCGAATGGTCCTGAAGCGGTGAAAAGTCTGAAGACCCTGAAAACCACCTGTTTAATCAGGTTGCATCCTTTTTTTTTTTTTTTTAAGACGAAAAGGCCCAGTGCCCAAGGCTTGTATTGATATTTGAGAACATTGAGGCCAGGGTCCTCACAGTCTACCCGGAGTAACCAACATATGATAATGATGATGATGATGATGATGATAAAGCTGACGATTTTCTGCTAATGGGAATCATGATCTAACCAGTCACACTCTAAGTGCTAGCCATTAAAAAAAGTGATCAGGACGGATAATCAGAATGTTCTCTACTCAGAACTACAACATGAAACCCAATCCTAATTCCAGGTATTCCACCAATTCCAGCAATTGTCATCTGCTGTTGTACTGTGTATCAATCCCACCTCTACCCAGTCTCACACCCTCTGTTTAGCTAAGTTACAGGGCAGCGCTACCCGCCCCAGCTCCGACCATCGTCGGCAGAATTGTTACCGTCGGTCAAATTAGTGGACTGCCTTCGTCCCTCAGCAATCCCCAGATCTCTATCCCAGACCTCAAGCTCCTAGAAGTTTAGGTTACAGGGCAATGCCCCAACACCGGTCAGCGTCGTTCTGGCATCAACTCGACCTCGACAAGTGCACTTTCACAACTCAATCAGACAATCGGCAAAATTGATAATAATACCTAAAACCTACGTTACCGAACGTACACGTATAGGGCCTTTCCGTACAAAACGTACAGATAATATCTGTACGGGAACATGTACGCCCTCATACGACCCGTACGAAAAAAAAAAAAAAAAAAAAAAAAAAAAAAAAAAAAAAANAAAAAAAAAAAAAAAAAAAAAAAAAAAAAAAAAAAAAAAAACACGTCATCCAAAAAATCCGAAAAAAATATATGTGATGTAAAATCCCAAGACAAGCAACATTTGCCTGAGCACCATCTGCAGATTCTTATTAGAATTGGAGGAAAAAAATAAAAACAGTAAAAAAAAAATTAAAAAAAGTCGTACGGGCCTTGAGTACAAGTACCGTACAATAAATGAGTACAACTTGTACTCGTACGGGGGTGAGTACGAATCGCAACGTAGCCTAAAACTAAAGGATTTGATTTAGTTGAGTCCTCAACAGCTAACTTATCTGATGAGGATGATGATGATGATAATGATTTTTTAATGATTCAGGATGATAGATGGATGATTGAGGTCATGAAATAGAGACAGATGATGACTAATCAAAGTGATTGTCTACTCAGCCCTCAAATACTATCCTATCCCTAATTTCCTGTTTCCATTCCAACCAACCAAACACAACAGAGCCTATGTTGTGCACCAATCAGGCCTCTTCCTGGTCTCACACTCCAATCTGGCTCGGTTACAGGGCAGCACTACCCACCCCAGCTCCGACCATCGTCGACCAGATTGTAGCCATTAGTCAAGTTTGCAGATCGCCTTCCTCCCTCGGCAATCCCAGATCTCTAAACAAAGCCTCAAACTCCTACTCAAGCAGGTTACAGGGCACCGCCCCAGCGCCGACCAGCGTCGTTCTGGCGCCAACTCAACCTGGCCATAACACAAAAAAGGCTCAATTATGAAATTAGCTAAGCTTAGAATGTCAACTAGAAATCGAGGACCTAATAATATCAGAATCCTGATAACAAACCTTTTTGATGATGAAATTAGATGAAATTGGATGAGTACCTTGAGATGATCACTCAAGAGATGGTTAATGATGAGGATGCTGATGGATATTCCTCTCCACTCCTCCCCTTCCTCCATGTACTCTCCTCTCCTCTCGTTTCTTGTTCTCCTGTTCTCCTCTCGCTGCCTCCGCTGATCTGAAACCCCGTCAGTATGAAGTTCCTATCAGCCCCAACGAGAGAGATCATCTCCCCATTCCCTTCTGCCTTGAAGTAACCAGTTCCCCCAAAAGGTATACCCCAAATCTAACACTCTGACCTAGTCTGCCTCCACCAGGAGATAATGCGCCCCCATACATATCTCCCAGCCCCAGCCCAGGTCAGCTCCCATCATCTGCGTCTACTCCCTAGAGGGCAATCACCTCCCACCTTGTGTTAGCCCTGCGGAGTAGCGCTCCCTTCCTGACCGACCTACCTGCCAACTAGACCATAATCAATCTGGCGAGGACAATATAACCACCAACTCAGAGACAACTACTGATTGAAGAAAAAATGAATAAAGAGACCATGATGATGATGATAATTATGATAAAGATTCAGATTGGTAGAAGATGATGATGATGATGATGATGATGATGATGAAAAATTGGCAAGATATAATTAAGGAACGTTTGACTTGCGATACCCTAATGGCACCGGTGAGGAAGATTGTCAGCACACTATTGCTGTAACTAAAATAGATGATGGCAAGGAATACGATTTTGACGAAGAAGTCTGAATGATGGTCATGAAGAAGATGAGGATGTGAAATGGTGATGATGATTACCCTCAAAAAGGATGCGGGCGACGCGAATGACGAACAAAATATGTGTCACAGAAGATGAACGTGAATATATGTCGCAGAAGATAAATGTGGAAAGTTTACTAAAGATGATGCACATGAAGATGACATAATGGTACTCCACAACTGACAATCTTGAATCTCCTGGTGTTCTTGATGAAAAACCTGCATGAAATATAAACAAGAATAAACAAAAACACAGATAAATTTGATGATGATCCTCCAGCTTGACGATATCCTCCAATCTGTGTTGAAGCTTTTAAATAAGGCAAGCGATCTCCACACTTCGGTCTCCGTGGGGCTGACTCCACTTTTGTCCACCGACGTCAGCATTCGCCAACTCGCAAGAGCTCTCCAGCCTCTTAAGGGTATCAGCTATGGAGTACTTAATGTAGAAGACACCAGGAAAATGTTAAAATAGCAGCCACCGCCACTGTTCTCCTTTCTTCTCTGTGCCTCAGGCCAGATGCCTCGTCAACCTTTGACGTAGCACTGGCCAAGCGCCTCCGGATTCCGCACGTGTGTAAAGCTTTGTCCTCTCTCCAATCCACCTTACCACAGAGCCTGCGCACCAGCGCCTCTCTCGAGCCGACAACTTGCGGTATGCCACTTGTCAGATACTATCTCTATACACTTGCCGAGCCAGTGTTGCGCCAGCTGTAAGTGGCCAGCGCCCCGTCCCTCACATGCTGCCAGCGCTTCACTTCCCACTAACAGTCAGCGCCTCGTTGCTCCATTGCAGCCAGCGCCGCGCTGGTCGCAAAAAGCCAGCGCCCTGCAGCCATGAGGCGCCAACGCCCCGCCTCCCCCAACCAGCCAGCACCTCCCCCACCAGCGTTCAGCATAGCGCTGTCCGCACGCCACCATCGCCTCGCTGCCCGCCCCCCGCCGCTCAGCGCTAACGCGCGCCCCCAGTCGAGATAATGCTGATTCACATTCCTAGGCAGGTTGCATCCTGAAGTAGTGAAGTGAGAGTTTTGGGCAGTCTGAAAATCCTGAATGGTTCTGAAGTGGTGAAAGGTCCAAAGACCCTGAAAACCACCTGCTTAGGCAGGCTGCTTCCTGAAGTGGTGAAGGGTGTCCTAAAGTGGTGAAAGTCCGAAGACCCTGAAAACCACTTGTTTAGGCAGGTTGCATCCTGAAGTGGTAAAGGGTGTTCTGAAGTGGTGAAAGGTCTGAAGACCTTGAAAACCAGTTGTTTAGGCAGGGTGCATCCTGAAGTGGTGAAGGGTGTCTTAAAGTGGTGATGAAAAATACGATTGTTGTTAACCTTCTCTCTAAAGTGTAGGCTAGGCTTTGTAGACTACCACACCTCCATCTACCCTTTCCGCTTTTGCATCTCTATCACTTTTGTCTGGAAAGTGTACCCAGTCGCACTTTTCCCAGATAAGGTTGTGAGGGTTCTGAACCAAGCCTAAGGGATCTGAGAGATCAGATGCCAACATCTCCTTTTGACCTGTGACATAAGATAAGGTCGTGAGGGTTCTGAACCAAGCCTAAGGGATCTGAGAGATCAGATGCCAAGATCTCCTTTTGACCTGTGACATGACCTAATGCAGGCCCTCACCTGACGAATTGTCTTCCAGCCTTTGGCCTTGTCGTCCATATTTTTAACCCACCCAACCCTACATGCCCACAATTCAAGCATCAGCTGCATCACTCCATTCAGATCTTTTATGGGGTTACTGCCAGACAGCAATTGTGCCACTCTCTCTTCCCACCTTGGTAGATTGAGAATTTGAGAGGGAGGCCGAAGTTGCCTCCAGATTGACATGAGCTCTGTCCAACCTGTTTTCCCCTTGAGAAGTTCCACTGGGCCATACTTCCATCCTGCGAGTGGTAAGAGCACCCCCAGGATTGCGGCCCAGCACTGCTAGATGGCTCCATTCTATCGATGGAGAGTTGCACCTGCTCAGCTGTCCAAAAGCTGTCTTCGTTGAGGTCTTCTCTAACCACCTGTCTGAACCATCCTGTGTCCCTGACTTTCCAGTTATTCCTGGTGCATCTGAGGACTGTCTAGGTCCTAGTCACCGCCACAATGGTGGGGGAACGTTATTGGGGCAAGGACCAGATATGGTTAAATTCCAGTGGGACCCATATGACATTGTCTTGCAGCACGAACCTACTAATCTGTTTAATCTGAAGTGCCAACATGTTTCCCAGTTGTTTTTGCTCTGCACGCCATGACCTTCAGCACTAGTTTGTTTCCTTATCAACATACAGCAGAAATCAGCACCGGGTAAAAGGGGCTCGCAAGCACTGGTGGTTTAAATTGAGTCTCCTGACTCTCCCATTTTATAACGGAAAAACCGCCCTCCATTTTTGGCTGGATGAGCACTTGAAGCATCAGCGCCTCCCATGCTATCCTCAGGATGACCCATGCATTTTCTCGGATATCAAATAAAGAGAGTGGGATTTCTCTTTCAAGAGATGCACCCTTTGATCCAGGGATCATACTGCCGCCTTGTGCCTGAGGGCTTTTTCTCTTTTCAGTGGGAAAATTTATTACATGCCAGCATTGCCAGGTTCATCACGGCCATTGCCTGCAATGCTGGTTTCACATCAGCTGTCATCATGACCCGCAGGACTCTGATTCAGAAACCATTTGAGGACCATGCTTTTTAGGGGTCTTACCCCTTGACTATGAATCTACCACCTGTTGCATACCGTAAAGGTGCAGGCGGAACAAGAACCGACCTCTCAATGCAAAGTACAAGATGGCGCAAACGGAAGACTTTGACACCAATGATCCGATCAATCAATGTTGCAATGCAGTCCAGAACATACATCCTCATCATCATCCCAAGGTGTGAAGGGGTCTGGCGCTTCACACAGGAAGACTGCGCCAGCCCCACACATACGCAGACGAAGATGAGGACGAAGAGGAGGGAAAGATGGGAATGTCGTAAACACCAAGTCTTTGGCACAGGCCCAAATAGTCCCTCGTCAAAATGTCTGAATCCCAAATGTTGAGTATGTATCCAATGTCGTCAAGTCTCAAGTCATATCTCTCTCTCTCGTAGTCCACAGATACTGAGAAGTAGGCAGCGAGAGGGGGAGAAGAGGTGGTGGACTTAGAAGAGGAAGAAGAAGAACTCTCTCTCTCTCTCTCAGTCCAGTACTAACCTGTGAAGTTGGCGCCTTGATGCAGGTATCACGAAGATGGAGCTGGAGCGATGGCGCCACAGGTACGTACCACTGGCCTCCGCCAGTATCTCTCTCCTGTATCACTACTACTACAGCGCCCAGCGCTGAGGACTACAGCTATGGCGCCCAGCGCCGAAGACTACACTAGCGCTAAGCTGCCCTCGAGCAGCGCTCCTCCTGAGTGCTGCTCCGCTATCCTGAAGACTACCCTGACTACTGACTGACTACCTACCCGTGAAGTGCTTGGGAAGGTCCTATGTACTACCACGACTCGTGCGAGCAGTCCAGGAGGCTGCACTTGCCAATGCCGAAGGGAGGCAGGGGCTGCAGCTACAGCTCCTGCTCGAGCTCGTGAGGAACAGGCTATTTCTGGCCTGTTCCGCATCCCTGTTTACGTGCCTGAGTCTTAGGGGCAGGTCGAAACAAAGAGGGCCTGAAAATGGCCCTCCGTTTCAGGCTGGAAAAACTGTGGGTCTGAAAGACCCAGAAATAGGCTGAAACGGAGTAGGGCCTGCAGGCCCTCGTTTTTCAGCTTTCAGGCTGAAAAGACCGGGGCCTGTAAGCCCTTAGTTTTAGGCTTTTAGGCTGAATGTCCGGGACGGGCCCTGCAGGGCCCGTGTGGCTACGCAGTATGCCACACACCCCCCTCCTTAAGAATCGAGCTTACCTGCGAGGGCGAAGCTGTCTGTCTGAGGGAGGGACCACAGTCCGGGTGGGAGGGGCTGGTCGTGAAGCTTCCTGAGTTAACCTCCGCTTTTCATAATGCGCATAGATCAGCGGTGCGGATGCTTTCAAATCTGCGCATGAAATCCACCGAGTGTCGTCGCGATCGCATGCTTTGAATGTGACTTTGTACTGCCGCGGCTTGCTGCCGTACTTGCGATCGGAGATGACGCGGTCAACTTCCTGATGACCATCCATAGAAGGAGGGTCCTGCGATCGTCGGCCCGGAAAGTCGTCGCTCTTGGTTGGCGTGTATGTTGCCAGCTTCGAGGCGTGGAAGACCAGATGGACCGTCAGATGCTCTGGAATGTTGATGACAAATGAAGGGCCATCGGGCTCATCGCCCGCGGCTGCTGTCACAGACCAAGGTCCAAACCACTTGGGAAGCAGTTTGCGTGAAACATCCTGTTCCAGTGCAAACTCTTCCGCGGAGACCCAAACCAGATCACCGGCGCGGATGGGACATGGTACGCGACGCCTGTTGGCTTGCTGCTGCATGCAGACTTGAGCCTTTTGCATATTTGCGCGGGCTTGAGCCAACAATTCCCTGTACTTCCAAACGGAAGCGGGAGAGCAGGCAGCGTCAATGTCGGCTGGTCGAGGGAGGAGAAGGTCGGCAAAGATACGGCCTTTCCGTCCACCGTGGTGCAACTCGAATGGAGTCACGCCGATCGCCGGGTGCACCGAAGTGTTGTGGGCGAACTCGATGTCGGGGAGGGGGTCAACCCAATCTTTCTGGTCCGGACGGATGAGCGTACGAAGCATCATTTGAGCGGTTTGATGTGCCCGCTCCGTCTGCCCGTCTGTCTGAGGATGCCGAGCCGAACTTGGTTTCATTGTTGTGCCGGACTCCTGCATGAGAGCAGTCCAAAACGCCGACATGAAACAAGTGTCGCAGTCGCTGACAATGTCTTCTGGTACACCGTGGCCACAAATCCAACCAGTGTGCAAGAGGCGTGCCAACTCGGGAGTCGTGGAGTAGTACTTGCAAGGGAGAAAGCACGCGTACTTACTCAATCGGTCCACAACCGTGAGGATGCCGTCGTGCTCGAGCCGGTCGCGAGGAAACGGACCGGTGACGTCCAGGGCAATGGAGAGACCGGGTTCCCGTGGGATAGGCATCGGGTGTAACTCACCATAGGGATTGCGGTTGTGGGGTTTGCTGCGTCGGCAAACTTCGCATGAGTCGCAATACCGAGTGGCATCGGTAATGAGGTCAGGCCATCGGAATCGCTGTCGAAGCCGTGCAATAGTGCGGTTGACTCCGAAATGGTCGGCGAGTCGCGAATCATGATACTCACCGAGGAGGCGAGTCCGAAGACGACGGTCGCGTGGGACGCATAGTAAGTCCTTGCCTCTCGAGTGGAGGAGCAGGTACCCGTCGGCAATGCGGTAATGGCTGGCCGGCGGGTGATCCGAAGATAGYTGTGCATAGAGCGTGCCGAAGTCCGGATCAGACTGATATGCCCGGATGAAGTGTCGCTGAAGCTCCTCGTCGAATGCGAAGGCATGATGTGTCATATCGCAAAGATCAGGTCTTCGCGAGAGTGCATCTGCTGCGCGATTGGAGAGGCCGGGGACATGTTTCGGTGTGAAGTCAAATTGGTCGATGAAGTACATCCAT
The DNA here is from genome assembly GCA_003427395.1 of Chara braunii. Lineage (NCBI taxonomy): Eukaryota > Viridiplantae > Streptophyta > Charophyceae > Charales > Characeae > Chara > Chara braunii. The sequence continues at coordinate 448,199 of BFEA01000409.1, forward strand.
CGTCCGATCGTGCTGCTCACCGTGTCCTGCGTCTTGTAGTAGGTAAATGGATTGTTGTCTGTGACCCATGTGAACCTACGACGCCCAAGGAGGAAGTGCCGCCAGCGCTTGAGAGCCATCATGAATGCGAGCAGCTCCTTCTTCCTTGCATCATCAAGCGAGTTGATGGGAGGCACTTTGTGGTTGAAATACTCCACAGGGTGCCACTCGTCGCCGTCCTGCTGTTCCAAGACTGCCCCAATGCCATAGCCGGAAGCGTCCGTAGTCACTTGCGTCGGCAGGGTGGGGTTATAGATGCTAAGGACGGGTGCCATGAGCATAGCTGTCTTAAGTGCTTGGAATGACCGGCGTGCGTCGTCATCGAATACGAATGGCACCTTTGGCGACTGTAACCTCGTCATAGGTGCAGCAATCCTGGAGTATCCGGTGATGAATCGCTGATAGTAGCCCGCCAACCCCATGAATGAACGAACGTCCGTGGTGTTGGTGGGCTCGGGCCATACTCGTAGGGCCTCGATCTTGTCCTCAAGCGGACGGATGCCTTGCGGCGTCACATAGTGTCCCAAGTACTCCAGCTCCTGTTGTGCGAACTCACACTTGTCGTGGTTTGCTTTGTACTTGGCCAGTCGTAGCCGCTCCAAAACGGTGCGCAGGTGTTCCACATGCTCGTCCAGACTCCGGCTGTAGACCAGAATGTCGTCGAGGTAGATAAGTACGAAACGATCCAGCATGTGTCGGAACTCC
>BFEA01000409.1:527153-563350 GCA_003427395.1 Chara braunii
GAAGGCCACGTACGGAGGGCCCAAAGTCCGTACGTACTGGCCGTACGAGCGCCTGGGGGGCGGTATGTACAGACGTCCAGACATACGGACGGGCCGTATTCGTAAGGCCGTATACACAGGAAGCAAGTTCTGTTAATAACCATCAACACTAGGGAGCGAGTTGACTCACTACATGAGCATTGTGCTAAGCCTGCTTCGGGAGGTAGAAACGCTAAGTTGAGGTGTCTGCCTCACTGTAAAAGGAGGCTTCTGGTACGTGAGCAACATGGATGAGGGAGTGATTGATGAGTGCAAAGTTAGGGGTAATTGTAAAAGTTTTTCCTTGAGCTCAGACTGAGTTATGGTATGATAGGTACTGTGCGCTAGAACCTTCGATAGAGTCTGTTGGTGATAAGTTGAGTCACTTGGGGATTGTCTAGCCGTAACTACCAATAGAGCTTGAGAAGTAGTGGTTACTGGGCTAGCGGTATGACTAGCGCATGTGATATTATAGGTGTACAGCTAACTCCGTCATTGCATTGGAAGGGCGGAGCTATCGCAGACGATCTAACGATAGGCTGCGAAAACTCCATCCCCGCCAAAGATGAACTTAAGAGTAGTCTTGAACGAATATTGCTCCCTGTATAATAGGTCTACAGCTAACTTCGTCATTGCATTGGAAGGGGGGAGCTATCGCAGACGATCTAATGATAGCCTGTGAAAACTCCATCCCCGCCAAAGATGAACTCTTGATAGGTGTACAGCTAACTCCGTCATTGCATTGGAAGGGGGGAGCTATCGCAGACGATCTAACGATAGCCTGCGAAAACTCCATCCCCGCCAAAGATGAACTTAAGAGTAGTCTTGAACGAATATTGCTCCCTATATAATATGTCTACAGCTAACTTCGTCATTGCATTGGAAGGGGGGAGCTATCGCAGACGATTTAACGATAGCCTGTGAAAATTCCATCCCCGCCAAAGATGAACTTAGTAGTCTTGAACGAATATTGCTCCCTGTATAATAGGTCTACTGCTAACTCCATCATTGCATTGGAAGGGGGGAGCTATCGCAGATGATCTAACGATAGCCTGTGGATGGACCGCCAAAGATGAACTTAAGAGTAGTCTTGAACAGATATTTATGTCCGAAGCTTCTATTAACTGGTCTAAATCTGTCTATTTCCTACCTTCTCTCTTCACTCTTAAGGTTGACTGGGGACTGAGGCGGATTCCCACAGAAAACTCGGAACGGTTTCTGGGCATACAAGTTTCCCTGTCGGACTGCTCTAAGACCCAAGACCAGATTTTGTCCAGTCGAGTAATAGCAAAAATTCATGGTTGGACAAGAAACCACAAACTCTCCCTCTTTGGGAGAGCTTCGGTGCTTTCTTCAGCCGCCTTTTCGGTCTTATGGTTTCCTCTAACCATTTGCCTGCTGGGCAAGGAGGCCTATGCAGAGATTAAACGGGCTGCAGCAAAGGTATTTGTGGAAACCGACTGCAGAGGAGGATCAGGGCTTTATGGTCAAGGTGGCTTGGGAGGCGATAACCCACCCCCAGTCAAAAGGGGGATTGGGGATTCTGGACCCCCCAGACCCAGAACATCGCCCTTTTGTCCAAATGGGTGATCAAGGCTATGTTCAAAGACCCATCCAAGCTTTGGATACAATTTGCTCAATGTATCTTGGTTAAGGAGTGGTCCCTTTCCAATAAGGTCGATGTGTGGGACTGTTCCTTGGTTCCATCCTTCTTGAATAGACGACCGAAATCAAAAATCTGGAAGGGGATACTGCATCCTTGGAAGAAGGTATACCCTGGCCTGCTGAGACAGCCTGAGACCAAGAAGGAAATCGCCAACCAGCCCTTGTTTGAAAATCCTAACATTCTACAACTAAACACGGAACCGTTCTCGGCAGGGGAAGGTGCCGGTAATTTTGGTAGGGCACGGGCAGAAAAAGGGGTGATACGGATCAAACATCTGTGGGATGAGGAAACTGATGATTGGTTATCGTCAGAGGGTCTAAAATAGCTCTTGCCTAGACTACAAGTTCCGGAAAACAGAGCTAAACTACTGCAAGCTATCCCCCAACATCGGACTTGTATTCTTAAAAAGGAAAGAGAGAATGTGGGAGGCACATGGCTCAGACCAGAGGAAGAAAATAAAGTGTGGCGAGTGACTGGTTTAAGAGTGGGAGAATGGGAGATGACTACAACAGGGATAAGTAAAGGACAACTGCAGAAAATCCAGGAAAAGTGTGTGCCTGCTACTATAGACCAGACCGAATAGATATATATATATATATATATAGTTCTACAGTCTGACAAGAGAATGATCTTCTTGGGGGACGCAGATCAGCTTAGGGTCGAGCCCCTGCTGCTGGGCTGGTCCCTCACTGATCAGTCTGCTAGTCCCAGCCATGAAATGGTCCTGTACAGATATAAACCCAAGACTGGAGTCAGACGGCTTCGTTCGGCCACAGTCAAAACTCCCATGAGGTTGGCGTCCTCTCGTTTCTCGAGGCTGAAAGGACACCACGCTCTGCAGCCAGACTGGGAAATGCAGTGGAAGGCTCTCCGGCGTATTTCGTCGCAGAAAGATGCAAGCTTAATACGGATGCAATCTGTACAAGTCACCCCATCAGCATTGTAACTTTCGTCCAGAGGCATGAACATACCGATAACCTGTAGCCGCTGTGATTGGGGATGGGAATCGAGTTCACATTTATGCCTCCAGTGCCCGTCAGCGGATGAAGTTTGGCTCTGGTGGTCTGAACACTGCGCTGCCATAACGGGTAATTGCTTCCCCTGGTCGGACGATTGGGTATTATTTGGCATCCTCCCAGACTCCAGTTTCAAACTTGCAGAGGGCTGGGGGTGCATAGCGTTGGTTTGCAAGGGGTTAATAATGCAAGAAATCTGGAAACCGAGAAACGCTTTGATTTTTCATAGCGAAAGAATTTCATCCTAACAACAACAGTTCAGCATCAGATACAATATCAGACACATCATTCAAGTTGATTGGAAAAGAGCAGCGGGACGCCAAGGGTTAGGCCGGCCTTGGTTTCTGCAAACATGGTCTTTGGGTAGCCGGCTAGCATGGTTAACAAGGGAAGGAAAGGTGGCAATCTCAGGTTGTCGGAAACCTCCGTGACTTGGCAGGACTGGGCCGATATAGACCTGGTGGGTAGCAGAGGGTTAGGCATCTACTAGCCTATCTGAGGGGAGGTTTGAGGTTACGTAAGGTTTGCTAGCGTGCAGTTCTGAAATTCATATGATAGCTAGGCCTGTGGTTACCAGAGTGGCCCGAGGTCACTTGCCCGGCCGGGCCAAAAAGATTAAAAAAAATATATATTTTTAAAATATTTTAAAATTTTATTTTATATTTTAAATTTCGTATAGTATTTTTTTTAAAAAAGGGCGATGGCCTTAAGAATAATAATCGGACTAACCAGCCCAGGTAAATTCAATCTTGTGTCTAATCTGACAACGGTGGCCTTTTCAGCCCAGGGTGGCCTGATAGCCTTCAGGGATCCCCCACTGGGGGGCACCGGCCAGGGGACAGCCGGTAGCAGAGGGAACGAGCATCATCTGATTTCGATGTGAGCCTGAGGCAAAACTTGTTTAGTTTATTTTCTACATAACATAATATTTGGGACCTTCCCTTGTCCTCGCGTGGGCTATCCACCCCGGGCAGCCCGGCTGGCAGCCTAGTATGATAGTTGATAGAAAACGATCTGGCAATGGTTATTCCAGAAGATTATTTTCCCAGTGGGGATTCCTTTTTCTGCGCTTCAAGGAAAAACTATGTTCCTTTTTCTGCGCTTCAAGGAAAAACTATGTTCCTTTTTCTGCGCTTCAAGGAAAAACTACGTTAGGAATGGGACATTGGACCCGGTTTCCAATTTGCAGTGGCCTTCTATTTGACTACTATTCTTAAGCAAAGCTGGCTGAGGCTGCAAGGGTAACTCCGGGTTGAATTGTGAGTTCCCGGACCTCATCCCATTAATGTTTTTGCAATTAAGTTCAGATCTTGAAAAAAAAGAGAACCGCCGATACTTATCAACGGCAGGCCCTCATTTGCCGTTTCGGCCTCTTTCCTTGTGACGACAAGTTTCGGACTACAAATCCGGGGCAATGTACTAAGGATTATTGGTCAGCCTCTTTTCTTGTGACGACAAGTTTCGGACTACAAATCAGATGCATTTCCACCGGCTGGTAGGGCCCATCTTGAACACACATCTTTTTTGTTCGTTGCCACTGCGTGCACTTAAAACCTTCTTCGTAGTAAAATTTGCTGTTTCATCCGCGCACATTTCTGCGTCCTTTCGCTCTCCTAGACAGGAACAGAACCGCATAGCCATGCAACAGAACCGCAGATGCTCATCAAAGCATCCATGCTCCACAATGAAGACTACGCTAGGATGTTTCAGTTTTCAGTGGCCATAAGACGATATGGTCAAAAGGTTTACTGTTTACAAGCACCCATGTCAAGCCGAAAAAGATAGCCGATTATTTTATGGATCAGGTTTCCCATCAATTTCATATATACTCGCTCGCTCGTCCGGACCTGCAGAAGGTACCCGTGTGCACTGGAACACCACAAGCTCGTACACATATACGCACACGAGTGTATGTGCCATGGGGGTGCAAATTATACAATCAGTTAATGCGCGGAGAGCATCAGAACTACACGTTGGTTCTTGATGATCGGGTGGAAAAAAAATAAAATTGATTGCTTCACTCCAAGCGGCAAATTCAGCTCCCCCCCCCCCCACCACCACCACCACAAACACACACACACAGACGAGAGCACAACTAGACAACGATCGACAGATCTCAGCCTCTTTTAAAAATAAAAACTCGGTTGGTTACTAGAGACTGCAAAAGAATTCACATCTCGTCAAATGTTGACAACCAACGTCAATTTGAAGAGACCTTAACACTGTGGGATCTTTTCCCCATTTGGAGGACGTGGGCCAAAAGGGAGCAACAACCACTTGGGATGGATGGTTGCCTCACCCTCGCAACCACCTCATATAACTTCCACTCATTCCTGACCGGAATTTTGGTAGGAGGGGACCATTGACAGTCACTCATAACGTACCTACAGTCTTCCCCCGAATACAACGTATGGTCATTATAGCTGAAAATTTGGTGCATCTTTCAGTCTAAATTCATTTATAATGACCATACGTCGTATTTGGGGGAAGACTGTACCGCAATGTGGTGGTACAATTGTTGCTCTTTCGTTAAAAACTTAAAACAGGTGACGCCGACAACGAAATATTCCTTCCACTCTGCAGCAAGTTGACAAAAATCCAACAACGTGGAACGAATAAGAAATCCAACAAGCAAAAAAAGAATGATGGGAGTTTTCTGGCAGAAAAAAAAACGAACGCTTCGCAGAATTGAACAAAATACAGGATCATTTCCTCTCAGGTAGGAAATCTCAAACGAGAAGAAAATTAAGAGAAAAAAAAAAGCGATGTCAGGATATAATATACGTAGCTGCCGTGATGAAATAACTCAGAATTTTTGTCAACGGTTGAGGTTACAAAGCGGGGGGGGGGGGGTATCAAATTGCACTGAACAGATTTTCTTTGCACGTCAGTGCATATCCCCACTCGCTCCAAAACCTCAAGAGTCCCTTGAGACCAACAACAAGGACATCCTCCGGATGGCACAACACCAAGATGACCATGCATGCACATTCATCCTGATAATCATATAACAGAAGATGGGGTGATTAACTAGTAGCAATCAAATGACCCACCACCACAACCTACTAGGGAATGCAGCAAACGGACAAACAAATCATTTGTGCCAAACAGACATCCAAATATCTCAAACAATGCCCATAACCTGCCCAGAGAAATGAGGACAGATTCCTCCCCCTTCAGATCACAAATATAAAATGTATCCCTAAAATTCCAGATGCCTGCACGGCCATCCAGACCACACATCTCTGTATTGATTGTGCCCAGGTGGAGCACTCCCGCCCACCCTTCGCCTTGTCCCTTGCCTCCCTTATGATCACAATCATCATAGATGGGCAATGCCGAAGCTTGCGTACTCATGCTCAAAACTGCCCTGCTGCTCATTCTGTCTACTTCAAATCTCTCTCTCTCTCTCTCTCTCTCTCTCTCGCTCGCTCGTCCCCCAGCCCGCCTTCCCCTCTTCCCAACACTCACACCTTCTCCCTTTTCTCTCCCCAATGCATTTCCCTTCCCACCTACCTTCTCATTTCGTTAACCAGCAATAACTCAAAGAGGACCATCACTCGCTACACAGGGCCTGTCTTTCCTTCTCTAGTTGGTCTTGGGCTTTGCCTTCTTCCTGCCGGTCTTGACACTCCGTGATGACCGCATGGCCATAAAGAACAGGAGGGCGCCAACGAGTGACAAATTCTGATAAACCGAAAACGGGAAACCACAGTAAACCATATCAGGCACATATCAGGCACATATCGTCACATGTCATATGTGAAGCATCGCCTAAAAGGTTAAACATACCACCACCGACTTCCGCATGCAACACCAGTGAATGGCATCCTACCATGACCACCTAAACCACAAGCAAACATTCCCTCCACCACATCCACCACTGGGTGACCGAGACGATCCCCACTGGCAATAGATCCCACCTGCGATTGATCTGCGGACTTTAATTGAGGTGCCCTGTGCTTTTTTCCCCCGCCAATGTCACCAAATTGCCACTTCTTTTCAGTTGATACATTGCATGCGCAGTCTCTGCAGCGCTGTTTTTTATGCCCACAAGCCTATTACGAACTGAGGAGCACACAGGAAGCCCAATTTGCAAGCAAGCCGAGAAAGCAGTCTTATGCCCGAGACTCGACAATCCGCACCGCACTAGATTGCCAGAGAGGGTTTGAAAAACAGTCACCTGGAAATAGAGAGGGAAAAAGAAAGGCAGAGGAATACAGATTCGGCAAAGATAGATGTAGAGAAAGCACAATTGGACAAAAGAATGGAGAGGTGGGGAAGAGAGAGAGAGAGAGAGAGAGAGAGAGAGAAGGGAGGAGGATTGCTGTCATCAACGGCCGCCCAAAAGGAGGGCCTGGGTAAGGTACGGAGTGTGAGAGAGAAGGGGGCGGGCAGAGGAAGGGTCATGGTCCCCAAGGGACACTGGCAGCATAGGGAAAAAGAAGAGAAACAAGAGAGGTGTGGGGAAGAAGTGTGACAAGAGAGGTGTGGGGAAGAAGTGTGACAAGAGAGGGGTGGGGAAGAAGTGTGACAAGAGAGGGATTCAACACCCCGTCTTCCCATTGCTTCGCACCTACAATTGTCACCCTTACTCAAATTCCACAGTCATGTGGCAAAGAAGTCACACATCTGAAGCAGCAATTAGCTCTCTTGGAGAGTGGAGGGCATCAGAAGGCGGACGCAAAAGACAAAACTAGAGAGAGAGCAGTTCACTTTCCGGATCATGCAGTCCATCGTCACAGGGCAGTGAGGGGGAACACAAGGAGCCCAGATGGAAAACAGCAGGGTTCTCAATAGGAGGAAGGGAACAATTCATCAGAGCTCATTACCTTCATAAACTGAAAGAATTCGGTCGTAAATTGCGGCGACGATGGCTCGTAGTTGTAGAAATCGTGCATGACAGGAGTTACAGCTGCCAAAAATAAAAGCTGGAAAGCAAAAACAAGACAACAGATGCAACCAAGGAACATCATAAGCACACAGAGATTAAAAAAAATATCGAGGGCACTTTCAAACAAATGCTAAGAGCACTGCCTCTGTACCAACAAAAAGATACGACAGCACATTCCACAGGCCCGCAGAGCAAAACAAGCAGCTGAAGCTTGAAATGATCTGCAAAAAAAAACGCATGAAAACAATGGAGTTGGGGACGAATGGGAACCAAAAACAAAGCAGCCAGCCACTTAAAAAAATGACAGATAGACTGAAAGTGGCGCACCAAAGACGTCAAAAGAGAATCAAACCTTACACAGCAATCGGCCTCTTATTGCAAGTCAACGAAGATAAGATTGGCGTATCATAGCAACAGACAAGAGACCAAATGCACAAAAGCGCAACCACACGATCCTCCCCATCAGTGGTTGGAAAAGATGCCAGAAACCCGCTTCAAACGGAGCTCATGAATTCCCAGTCTTTTGCTCCTGGGTAGGAGATTTGCACAGGCTGTTTTTTCGCTCGTGGGTAGGAGGAGATTTGCACAGGCTGTTCTCTCACGCCATAGGGATTACTTCTCGCAGATAATCACTGGCCTACTCCACTAACAACACTCTCCACGACAAGACAAGCATTCCATAGGCTTTCGCTTATGGAAACAGAGCCCTACTTACCAGCATAATCGCCCCTAGATTGCTGCCGACAGTAAAGAGGATTCCACCCAGACCCTCCAAAACGATCCCCGTCATGAGAAGGTACTTCTCCTGTACAAACATAACAACAAAGAACATCATCAGGTTTAGCATCACACAACGGAAAAGCATCCTCGTTCTCCGCCCACACCAACTTGAACAATCTCCAAGCGAGTGCCCCCCTAACCAAGTTAGCTGCAATCTGACAATACAATTGCAAACTCTGCAGGCTACTCTCAATACATGTTCCGTCACCCACTCCGACATCCACATTTCCCACCTTCCCCCATTCCATCTCTTCAAGGGGCACGACAGGCAGAGCTGGGGCATCCCAACGCCACCAGGCAAAGGGCTGCACCGAGTTGGAGGGGTATACTGACACAAACAGGTGAACTAGCAGGGACGTGCGACAGCAGGAACAAAGCCTTTCCAACGCACCGACCTTGTCCACATCCACTTCCCTCTAGAGGGGTATCATACAACCAGACTTCTGAGGTGCAAAATCTCATTCTCAAACAAGATCTTGTCTAGATACCATGCAAACTCAGCGCTACAGCACTCAGTGGGGAAAGACCACCACGGCAGCACAAAATAGGTACTTCCGCTATGATATTCCCACACTGCAGCCACACAAAGACTTTCTTTTATAAACAGTCAACCTCCTCCTCCCCCCCTCCCCCCCCCCTCTCCTCTTTCCACTTGTCAAGGACTGATTTTGCAGCCATATATTGCTGCATTCCAAAAATAGCCGGCCTCCCAGAATAACAGTGTCATTCATGCCTCATTGGCACCTAATACAACCCTGAAGCTGCCCTGTCATCTGGAAAGAGGCAACATTCAGAATCCATCATTATTTTTTATAATGTATGTAAATCAAATGATTACCAGAAGCATCATTATTTCATTTACGGGCCTCAAAGGGATGTCTCGGACGCCACAGCTCACCCGCCTGCAGATCCGCAACATGCACATTCCCTACACAGATAGCGACAGTGGCTGAGCATCGCAGATATCCCACCCGGGTTTGATAGTTCAATCATCAGTTCTCTTGATTTTTAGCCTCACACAAAAAGCTGGATCACACTTCCCGCCCAGCGCTTTTGGCCACCGAGCATAATTTCAAGTCACGGACAGTGTGACCTTCTGTGAATGGCAATGTGAGCTCTTCCTACCATGTCGCTACTACAACAGTACATATTGCCAGATTTTCTCTCTTTGTGGATCGATTTCATCATTATCATAGATAATGCACAAATTGCGACACAGTACATATTGCCAGATTTTCTCTCTTTGTGGATCGATTTCATCGTTATGATAGGTAAAATGCACAAATTGTGAGCATACATCGACTTCGGGAAGAATCACGCCGAGGGAGCCCGCCACATGCGTTCGAACAAGGTCGGTCTTGACAGCCAGAAGTTTCGCAGAAGGCCCTCCATCCACACCAAATTCCAGGTACCTGCAAGAGCAATTCGAGGGACAACCGGCCACACATCAGCAAACCGACCAATCAGCAGACGACAGGCAGACATACGCTCATCCAAAAATCTGAAGACGGCAAACAAATACGTGTCGTCATTGCAAATTTTGCCCGCCGTTCTCTCCAGTGATGAAAGTGCAACCGCAAATCCTTCGTCTCCACTGGGTCCCCTATATCTTATGCTGACCGTGCGGCTCATTTCTGTTCGCTCAGGACAGACCTGCAGCACATTCTGACGCCACTACACTTGGGGAGAAGTTTCTAAAAACTGGCCACATCCTCGTGTGTACCTCTTTGAGAAACAAGCCAGTTAACGTACCCGACCCTTATTCCTTCTGCGGAGCCATCCCAGCAAATGCCACTTCAGCAAGTTCGCGCTCAACTTCTACGACCACATTTCCTCCCACTTCAACAGCGGCTTCTCCGTCTACGCAGTGTTGTAACTTTTCTGTCATTCGTTTCCAGATCTTCATAACCTACGGAACTAAAGATCACAGAATCAAGGAATCATACTCACACAGAATCAAGTAAACTAACGAGAGAGACTACCGACTGTCCAAGAAGGTGAGCAGGATGACGATCATACAGGAACAAGGAGGATTAGACGTCAGACGAGTCCCGCTTCTCCCACTGAACATACTCAACGATTCTTTTCAACTGCTTCAGGAAAAAAACTACAGCGAGTAGGGATTAACAAATCCTTCACTCGCCATCATAGTGCACATGCCGAGTTCAGTACACGGCCTGATCGTCCGGTCTTGCCAATTCACAGATTTTCCCGATGGCGCCAAGATAGCGGGGTGTTGGGTCGGGGGTGGGTGGGTGAGTTGGTTGGAGGCNACAGACTCTCCAGACATGTCAATACACTGAGGCGAAGCTCCTTTAACACGGTTGTTAATGGGCAGGAAAGACTAATTAGCGTGCCCACTTTTCTGATGCAGCAGTGAGGCGTTCCACCCCCCCCCCCGCTCCTTCGGTTCTCGCCGGAAATTTCTATGCTAGCCCGCCGTTTCCAACACGCCAGAGAAAATGAAATTTCTCCTTGCACAAGGAACGCGTCTGCAAAATTGCATACTTGAATGAATCAAGCATAGGAGGAGAACGGGCCAACACCTGAGCAGGAGCTGCACGTGCTGCTCCTCATGAGAGAGAAGTGGCCAACCTGACTTAGTCGACCCCATATGCACTTCAGTACCTAGTTTCAATTCAACGATGTCCGGAAACGGAAATAGCCCTCTGGCTAATCGTATCACATGGGGTCAATCCCATTTATAGACGCTCACACAATGACCGGCAACTCGCCATCCAAAGACCAGCCACCACAAGATAGCGAGTAATAAGTCGGATGCTTGCCTCTACCGTAGTCATTCCTAATGCAGATCCAAAGACCGCTGGGAGACGGACAGCTACCATCACAAAAAACAAAGGGAAAAAAAGAACAGATAGCGCAACAAGGAAGGCTACAACCTAAGGCAGATCCAAAGACCGCTGGGACACGGACAACTACCATCACAAAAAACAAAGGGAAAAAAAGAACAGATACCATCACAAACAAACTAGGAAGGCTACAACCAGAAAAGCATCATATGGCGGCGAAGGAGATCATACGGACCCCAGAATAAAGAGATTGCCTAGCAGACACCAAGGAAAACACCGAATGCGGAGCATACTCGAGACACCGAAAGATGAGCAGCGCCACCTCAACACACAGACGAGTAGCAAATGACGCTGGATGTATTTTGACATTTCTCAGCATGACGATTCAGTACGTCGACAGAGTACAACTACAATGAACGGAGGACAGAAGTAAACGAACCATCATGGAACGCCTCCTTTAGGACATTAGCAGGGGCCCTGGGCAGGGATGGCACACAGCATGCGGAAAAAAAAAGACCCACCTCCGCTACAGCTGCGGTGGTTGAACAAGGAACTGATCAGGCACCTAACGCCGCCGAACCCTAACTTTCCGCTCATTTCAGTGGGACCCTAAAATGCCAAGATCTGGGGTCTGCGATGGACAGATGATCCTAGATTTTCCCCCGCGGACACTGCAAACTTCTTCCAATCGTCGTTAGCGTCTCGCTTCCTTTGCCTGGTCCAGATGAATAGCCCGACGTCTGCACGTAACTTGAGTGACCCTCATTCCGCCGGCGTTCATTCTGCTGCTTCTCCAAAACAAGAAAACATGACATTCTACACGTTCTTAACTTGTACATTTCAAAACGGAGGTCTCCAGTCAAATAGCGAAAACTACCGTAAAAAAAGCCCAAATCCTCATAAATTATATTTCGTCCTAATTAGCTCCTGACATCCGTATTCCACAAGGCGGGTGGGTTACCGTCAAATAGTTAACTATTCTTGATTTTTATTTCGAGAAGGAACAGTCTAAACCAAGAGAACCGCGGCGTTGAACCTACATGTAGCGCTTCAACCTGTTCCGTTCTCTCCATGCCCATCTTACTTATCCGCGAATTCTTTGTCTGCTTCATTACACTCCCTCCTGCACAACGCAGCTTTCCAGATGAATAACCACACTGCTTACGACTTTCTGCACAACGCGGGTTCCCTCCCAGTCGGATATCCACACTGCTTACGACTTCTATTCCCAGGAGGAGAAGTGGAAAGCAGGAGCGTTCGCTCGCTCATGTCCTTACGTACGTTGTCGTTGGTAAGTGGGATCAACATCCATACTTCATCGAGAGCTTTTCTCAATCAAAACAGAGGGAAAAGAATAGGCAGGGAGGAAAGCCGCGGGATAATACAAAGATAAGCCAGAGTTGGAATCAACCAAAAAGATAATACAGAACGGAGGGAAAAGAACAGGCACGGAGGAGAGCCGCGGGAACCGTCGAAAAATGAGAACGACGCAAATAGATAGTACAAAGATAAGCCAGAGTGGGAATCAACCAAAAAACAATAGCAAGAAAAAAAAAGACTAAGGCATCCACACAACACAATGTGGAATGGGGGGAATCAACCCAAAAGCAAAGAAAAACAATACGAAGGAAGACATCAGCAGCACAAACCAATGCGGAAACCCACAGAACTCGACGTCCAGCAGTTACATCACCGACGTCTTCGTTCAAGAGAGAAAGGGGGATTTGTTCACTCCTTACTTTCGGGCAGGAGGATACCCGTTTCCTTCCTTTCTCGTTCTTTCTTCGACAAAGAACGAAGAAATAATTCGAGAAAACATTTCTTCGTCAACGTCAACAAACAAAATGCTGAGAGCATTACTCCGACGACATATTGAGAGCACTTCTCCAAAAAAACACGTTCAATCCATATCTTCGACACTCGAAACGAAACAACAAAAGTGTTCAGGGCTAAGTGGCTTTTGCCATATCTACCACCACAGCAGGAATCCGGAAACCCGCCGCTTTAAACACCACGCTGGAATCAAGCACGGCAAGTCCGCCGAATACACAGTTAAACCTACCTCAAGGTTAACCATCCGTCCACTCATTCACGCAACCTGTTGCAAGCAAACTGTAACCTTTAAGTCTTCAGTGACCGGGTAGCCCCGTTCTGCAAAAGAGTTCACGCCGGATTGCTGACATGATATTCCTCATACAACCTCACCGACCAGGCAAACATTGCTCCGTGATAAGCCGGAGAATAATCTTCCTACTCCTATACCTATCGATACGCAAGCGTTCTGTTCTCTCTTCGAATAATCAAGTGTTCCATATGCGCAAGGAGACGCAGCTCAGCCGACGAAGACAAAAAAACAAAAAAGACTACACCAGTCAAAAGCCCACTGACTGCTCGAAATATCCGAACCACATATATGTGTACGGCCTCGTGTACAAAGACGAAGGCGATTGCGTTCTCTCTTCGTATTACAGTAAGCGTTCCATATGCAAGGAGACGCAGCTCAGCCCGTTAACACGAAGTGTTTCTGTGATTTCTTGGACGGAGTAACGCTCTCTGCTGACGAGCCCGTTGCTATTCGAGCCTTTGCCAATGACGAAAACGTCGTCATGTACTTCAAAAAACAAAAAAAAAAACACCTACCCTCGTCGGACGCCTACCGACCCCCTCGAAATATCCAGAAATATCCAAACCACACATGTGCACGGTCACGTACAAAGACGAAGGCGAATGCCTTGCGCTTGTGGCCGTCCTTCATTGAATTTGGCTGCATTTTCCGATAATCTCCCGGGGTCGTTCGTACCGTGTCCCCCTTCCCATGACCTGCGCAGCAACCTCTGCCTTGCAACAGCCCGACGACGAGTACGCGAGCATTAACAACCTGCCTTCGAGGGGAAGACACGTTTAAATGCTAAAAGGCGAAAATCCTATCGATTACCGTCTTACCTCGAACACACCACACCCTCACTTCGGCTGCACCGGACCGGAATGAAAGCGTGTATACATTCGCTATCAGGGTGTGTTGTATTCGGGGGAAGACGGTTAACATGCCACGTTGACATACATTCCTGTCTCCTTCCCAACACACCTGTTTTCTATCCACATCGAAAGGTAATCAGAACTTCTTATCAGATGTGCTTCAGTACTTCTCACATCCAAACATGTTACAAGTCGGTTTATGTCAAACAACTCTTTGTGCTTTCGGACACGAAAGCGTCTCCGTTTCCGAGCCTCTTGCGACGAGCCTGAGGGCATTCTCACACTACCACTTTTTTTTACTTATTTCTGGACGGAATTGCGGCCAGATGCATATATGTTCTGCCGTAAATGCGGTCAGGTGTTCATCTGAGATAGTGGTAGTGCAAGTATTCCCAGAGATTCGCCGGATAGCTGCATCACTGACAAACAGTCGGCTGCCGTTTGTTCTGTTGCTGAGGAGTGCCAGGCGCGCAGCCTGGCCCAAACGCATCAGCGAAAAAATTGCGTTAAGTTCCATGCTGAGAACTGTACATGCGGAGTAACGCAAATCTACTTCTCAATGCTTGTACAAGAAGCAGTCTATGGCCACTGTTTTCAGTCTAACTCGTCGACGTAGTCACGCCATATCCATATTTACCGCTATCGCTTCTGTCCTCTTGGCTGGCAATTACCCATACCACACCCTTCTGCCCGCTCTTCCGAAAATCTCGTGCTGCTCTCATACCCGCCTTGGTGAAAAAGAAACATACTTCATTTCCTACTACTACGCAGGGCGTTTGTCGTGCCCTCAGCTTGGCAGACAAACAAGCACGCTCGATCATCGTTCTCTAATATTTAAATCGCGCACCTGAGGAAACTTCGTCGCTTGTTCCACCTCATTTTCGATCGTCTCGTTGATTCCTGTCCTTCCCACGAACTCATTGTAGACGTTTCGCAATCCGCTCTAGCCCGTACTTGTGTGTAACAAGACACTACTACGTACTTGTGTGTAACAAGACACTACTACGTACTTGTGTGTAACAAGACACTACTACGTACTTGTGTNTACTTGTGTGTAACAAGACACTACTACGTACTTGTGTGTAACAAGACACTACTACGTACTTGTGTGTAACAAGACACTACTACGTACTTGTGTGTGTGACAAGACACTACTACGTACTTGTGTGTGACAAGACACTACTACGTACTTGTGTGTGACAAGACACTACTACGTACTTGTGTGTGGCAAGACACAACTACGTACTTGTGTGTGACAAAACACTACTACCACTTTGCCTATGGCCATATATTGTTATCCTCGCTTAGGGCTCAATTAGGGCTGCCCTACATATACACCACTCAACGCGCATTCAAACCTACTGAAAGACAAGAGTCCCCAATTTTTCATAATACCTATATGTACAGCGAAGAGACGGAGATGAGAGTTATTTTGCTGGGCCCCACTCCTCAAAAAGAGTAAGCTATGACAAATTGTGTTGCCACATGCACACCTCCCCGCCTAGGTTTCTCGTAACAGTTGGGAATGCTCCCACGATCAGCTGTGACCAAATCGTTTCTCTAAAATAAGAATAAATACCAGTGCACCTGCCATCTATACCGAAAACAAACAATTCAAAAAAATAAAACATGCGAAAAGTCCGGGCAAAAGCAAGAAATGTCAATCCCGAGGGTCACAGCCAGTCTACGCAGATTAACCAGAGAACATTATCTCACGATATCGAATGACATGCACGTTATAAAAGAACAGTGCCCGTTAAACAAATACAAATCGATGGGAACTACCACACTCCATGGAAAACATAGCATATAGGCCAAAGCACCGAAAAGATGCCTGATGAGCAGGCGGATTCCGCGCCATGCACCTTACTCGGGAGCAATTGCCAAGCAAAAATTACGAAGAAAAAAATAGCTAGGAAACTAGCTCAGAAACTTCATTTCTCCCTGAACTCGAAATATCATTCATTATCACACACGTCTATCTTCCCGTACTGGCCTGCTATACCATGACCATTTGTTTCACCGAGCCAATTACAAAAAGAGCATCGCATCAGAACTCCCTTTCGGCCTCAATCAAGAACTAGGGCTCGGTGACCAGCTTTTCGTGCTCTTCCTACCCTGATCTTGCTAAAACAAGCGCCCCATCAGCACATTATCAACGGCCAAAAGAGCCCACAAAAATAGCTCTCTCTCTCTCTCTCTCTCTCTCTCTCTCTCTCTCTCTCTCTCTCTCTCTCTCTCTCCCCCCGCCCATTTTCCCCCGACCGGACCGAAGTACTACAAAAGCACTGGAGTAGGGACAAGTGTGAACCCAGATATGTTCGCAAGCCAAAAAAAAGCGTTTCAGGAGAAACCCTCCGTTTCCCGCTGTATAACACACTTCAATCAAAAGTCCTTTGCCAGTAGTACTAACCCTGACCACTGCCAACCCACGAATGCCCGACAAAAAAGCAAAACACCCTTAACACATAATAAATATAGCAATCCATGAACTGCAAGAAAGCAAATTACAACGTGCCTTCACCCCCCTCAACTTCGACCATCCGGTTTAGGGCTGTTGTTCCGCTCTGCTACACCGAAACCAACTGCTTTGCCACAATCGGAGAACGCTGATCATGACCACCAAGTCCAGACGTCGACGCAACATTTCACGCAAATTGACTGAAATCCCAAGACTACAGAATCCACTTTCTTGATAGAGTTTCTTGATCAGATCAGCGACTTTGAAGAGCTACCACATGCTATTAGACCCTGATAGCACTGTCCTTCGAGTTCCTACGAGCGCCATCATCAAAGAGTGATTTGGCATTACTCCAGAGACAAAAAAAAAGAAGACTTGGCATTACCGACCGCTTCGTCCGAGGAAGAGCTCAAAGACTACTGGTAGGGTAACGCGCGACTAAAACATTAATTACTGCTCAACACCTCACTAAGAATTAGAGAAATTTGCAAAAGACTCCTAGCCACCATATCCATAAACAACACCGGCGACTGCAACTTAACCTTGCCAAGGCCATTTGCACGCAGTTCCGAGCACAGGAAATGACTTGCTTCGGTGTCTCCAGCATTTCAACAACTTGAACACCGACAGATTGCGTAGAGCTTTAGGGACTCCATCAGTTTGGACTACTCGCCATCCGCCAACATTTTGAATGCATAAAGACAACCACCCTTCTCAGATTCATTCCGAATTATAGCCAATGGCGAGTGGTGCAACAACTGTAGGATCTTAGAGAATACTTAGGGTCCAGTTCGGTACATAACCAATACGTGCCTAATTTGTCGCTTCCACTGGCCGGATCCTGTTCTTCCCCAGTTTTTCTCGCTACTAGGAAAATCCTTACTTCCGTGTTCAAGAATTGTGCTTCTTTTTCATCCGCTTCGGCCGCAGAAAGAATTCAGGATTCAGCATCGCAAAGAACACTACGAAAATATGTATTTTATATATATTGTCACACTGTGAATCAGAGCGCGAAGGCGAAAAAAAAAAATACATATATTGTCAGGCGAAAAAATATATACATATATATACATAGGCAGAGAGGGAGAAGAGGACAACAAACGAGCGGCTGTGACAAACTGTTTCGTATATACGTCGATGATTAGAAATCGTCATCTCGACCTCGCTACGTCGTCGAAAACTCTCCCTCCCCAAGAGACTATTTTCGGCTCGGCGACAGCGAGTCTGTATCCAATACCACGTTTTAGCACAGAAACCGGGGCACCCACCCAGTCTGAGAAAGTGGCTTTTCATGCAGCAAGGAGTGAGAACTAACTTCTTCACACGAATACAACGCACAGTCACATGAGCTGTATTTGGGGTATCCTCCCGTCTAAATACACCAATAACGACAATAGATGTATTCGGGTGAAGAAGAAGGTAAAGGGCAAAAAGAACATGGCAAACAGCAGCGAGAACAAATGACGAGCGCAAATGGAGCAACGCTAGCGGTTGTAGAATTAAGGAAAAAAAAGAGAAGAGTCGGGAAAGGGAAATACAGAGCTGGAAAAATCTGCCGGTCAGGACTTATTGCAACAACCCCTGCTCACGCAGCCAAGCGAAACCAGGACGCCAGAACCAGGGCTGCGAACCAAGCCCCAATATACCTAATCAACTCAAACGTAGGCTGATATTGTACGCTCCTCTCTCTCTCTCTCTCTCTCTCTCTCTCTCTCTCTCTCTCTCTCTCTCTCTCTCTCTCTCTCTCTCTCTCTCTGTGACACACCTGCTCGGTTGTTCTCAGCTCTCGCGTACGCTCTTGCCTATTTGGGTGCCACCAAATTAGCTCTGTTCACCCCTTCAATCAAGCAAAAAAAGAGGCGAGTGACCATTCATTCGTCTATCCTTGACCAAAAGTAGCCGAGTAAAAGGTCATCCCTGAAACCGGCCGGCACTGCTCGACCGCTGCGCCAACAACGGGTGCAGAGCATCGTCGAGAATTGGAAGACCCAAGCATCCACGGACTTCTTTGACCGAACAAACAAGGCAACAAATAAACGAGCTAGGCGGCAATTCCACACAGTGTGTGGCTAGAAACAAAAGAGCCAAAAAATTGATACAAAGAAAAATAGAGGGAAGGTTTGCCAGTGACACAACAGTCTCATTTACGGAAAATCGCCGCAAAGCCGTGACAATACGGACCGTCATGGTGACTGTAAAAAGGAGGTTGCGATAGTGCCACTTCATGCGCTGTAAGTGATTCATGGGTGTGAAGCTACAGATGGAGGGCATGACACACGAGCAATTCCACCTTATACATCAAAACGAAGGCCTTACATGAAGAGGAACTGCACTTACTTCTGCCATGCCGAAAATACAAATAGGGCGGAAAAGAGCGTCCGCCCCATAAAAGATGTGAACGTCATGGTGACGACTTCTCGCTTCAATGGACACCCCAAAGTAGAGAATTCCCTTCTCGCTCCCTTATTCCGTTCAGTTGAGACGCGCGCACGTCCTTCTTCCTTGGACCAACGAAATGCGCTGTCGACGGACAAGGAAAAGCAAAGAGAACCAATTCCTGATGATATCAAACGAAAGAGAAAGAAAAAGGCGCGGGAGAAGAATTCGTCCCGCCGCCCCTCGCCAAACCAGTTGCGAAAATTTCAGAGAGCCGCCAAATGGCCAAATGTGGACAGAGACTCTGCAGCAAATAAGGCCGCTCTTGGCTGCAACGCCGGGTGGTTGATACGATATGGCGTACGTCTCCTGGGGCAAGCCAGATGGAGATGGCGGCGATGGTGAGAGAGAGAACGGCAGGCGAGGGGCGGACAGATTCTTGGCTTGCCAACCTTCTGGTTCCACGCCCACTTTGCCCCGCCCTCCTCTCCCTCTTCCTCCCAATAGCTCTCGAGCCGCTCCCCGTCACTTTTCCTCCCTGGTGACCGTTCCCTGCCGTCCCATCCTGTCCCTCAACCACGCCGCTTCCGTTCCGTCAGAACGAAAAAACGCCAGGTCCCAGTATAAAAGTGTCCCATATCTTTCAGTTGACCGCGTCCTCAGCCAGTGCCCGCCAGCGGGAAAGACCTGCCCAGTGCCCACCCACTCGACCAACGACGAAAATGATTGTGAATGTGTCTCACCGGTGGAGTACGGGTGGCGGGAGGCCGGAAGTGGAGGGGGGACCGTATGAAGAAAAGAACAATTTGCAGGTTGGCGGGTAATGAACCGGGCCCCCGTGAGGTTTGGAAATCTCCCTTGACTACGGTCTTTCCCTCCCCAAACCGAATACGGCGAGTACCGCCGGAAGCTCACACGGGGTTGTTGTTGTTGGACTTAATAGCCCAACCTATACCGTGCAGATCAGTGAATTCGAAAACCTTGAAGACGGGCGATCAGTTGGCTCGCGTTCTGCTACTGGCTCACAC
The DNA here is from genome assembly GCA_003427395.1 of Chara braunii. Classification (NCBI taxonomy): domain Eukaryota; kingdom Viridiplantae; phylum Streptophyta; class Charophyceae; order Charales; family Characeae; genus Chara; species Chara braunii. Next base: position 547,179 of record BFEA01000409.1, read on the forward strand.
GGGAGCTTATTCTGCTATAAGTGGGCAGAAACCCCTGGTGTGAGCTGTACTCATCGTTCCCAAAGCATACCATTTTATTTTATTTTTTTCTGACGGGGAAAGTGCATAGTCCCCTCCCAGCCTCTCGTCACAAGTCAATACCGGCAAGCCCCTCGCCCTTCCAGGCATCGCCACCAGATGGTAACTTCTCTCCCCACACACCTATGCGCTTCGCGGCCTCCCGACGGGTGGCCTGGAGGCAAACGAGCAGCGTCCCGCTCGGTAGAATCCAGTTCGGCTGCCAACTTGACTGTCAGATCAGTATCGCAACGGTCCAGGTCCGCGGCCGTAGTTCTTTCTAGTGGTCACTGCCACAGCAGGTTCGGCAAATGCAGGCTCGTGCAGGGTTGGCGGGTGATTCAGTAGAATCATCGTGGTTCTAGAGACTGCCCGTCAACTTGTGTGAGTTCCCAGTGTCACGGTAGAAGTCAAGTCGGTAGTCATGGAAAAAACCTAGAAGGCATGGCAAGGGGTCATCGAGCATTCCTCCGATGATAGAGTCGTACTCCCAAATGAAAGTAATGATAAACTGAGGACATGGCAAGGGACCCTAGGGGCCTCGTTCCGCTACTCTCCATCTGCCACGTGTGGCGGATGCGACTTCTTTCCACTGCGTCGCCAAGAGCCACAAAATAAACTATGTGCAACGGTGGTTCAGTTCGCAGCCAAAGGCTGCGCTTACCTGGATTGCAAGCTTTTTTTTCCTTTTCGCGAAATGTCGTGGGATTCAATAGAGGCTGGCGGTGGTGTTTTTGGCCTTTAGAGGGAGGCGGGAAGGGTGCGGTCGCAGCTAGGAGACGGACCGGTCGTTGCACGCTTTGGGCAATTGTTTCATGTGGTCGGTCGAGGTTTTTGATAGTCGGCGACCTGTTTTTCCTTTTCAGGCAAACAGGCTACAAGCTATACAGGCTACTAACAGGCTAGGCTACTACAGGCTAAGGCTACAGGCTATATCGTCGGAGGCTTTTACTACTACTACAGGCTACAAGCTATAATCTCGGAGGCTTTCATAATCGAGAGTCGAGGAAGTGGTTATATTGGGTGTTTTTTTTTTGTTTTTTTTTTTTGAAGAAAAAAAAAAAAGAGGACTAGTCTTTCGAAAAAGTTGCTTTTGTGGGTTTTTTTTTTTTTTTTTTAACCTCGGATGTGGCCGAGGCATTGCGGCCTTGGCAGAGCTTTTTTTTTTTTTGAGATTGAAAAAAAAAAAAAAAAAAAAAAAAAAGAGAAAAGAGGACTAGTCTTTCGAAGATGTGGCTTTTGTGGTGGGGGGGGTGAGAAAATAGCCAGCAAAATAGCCAGGAACCGGGCCTGCCGTCGGTCGAAGTGATTTTGAAGTGGAGGCTTTCATAATCGAGGGTCGACGAAGCGGCTATACCCCTTCGATATAGGCGTTGTTGGTCAGTTTGTTAATGCATAGCTTTAGCGGTAGACAAACGATAGGCTGGTTTACTGGCCCTGCCGTCCCTGTTGTTTGTTTTTTTTTTTTGTGAGAAAATAGCCAGGAAAATAGCCTGGAACCGGGCCTACCATCGGTCGAAGTGATTTCGAAGTGGAGGCTTTCATAATCGAGGGTCGACGAAGCGGCTATACCCTTTCGATATAGGCGTTGTTGGTCGGTTTGTTAATGCATAGCTTTGGCGGTAGGCGAACGATAGGATGGTTCACTGGCCCTGCCGTCCCTCGAAGTGACTTCGAAGTAGTTTTGAGATTTTGTCGGGTTTTTTTTTTTTTTTTTTTTTTAGGCTAGGCTAATTCCTGCATTGTCGTTGGGTAATTGCCATTGTTATATTATATTATTTTTTTGCTTTTTTCTTCTCTTTGGAATGGGCCTGTCGTTTTGTTAATAGTCGAGGGTTGAAGGAGTGGTAGAATATATCAGGCTTTTTATTTTGTTTTTTTGTCGTCTATATAGGCATTTTTTCTCTTTTGGGGAGTAGATTCCTTTTTCGGTGAACATAGGTTTTTCGATCAAAAGGTTCGGTCAAATTTATTTATTTATTTATTTATTTTTAAGAAAAAGAAAAGAGGGTTAGTGCTTCGAAGTGGGCTTTCATAATCGAGGGGCGAGGAAGTGGTTATATTGGTCTTTTTTTTTTTTTTTTTTTTTTTTTAAGAAAAGAAAAAAGACGACTAGTTTTTCGAAGAAGTGGCTTTTGTGTTTGTTTGTTTGTTTTTTGCGAGAAAATAGCCAGGAACTGGGTCTGCCGTCGATCGGAGTGATTTCGAAGTGGAGGCTTTCATAATCGAGGGGCGAGGAAGCGGCTATACCCCTTCGATAATACAGGCATTGTTGGTTGGTTTGTTAATGCATAGCCTTGGCGGTAGACGAACGATAGGCTGGTTCATTGGCCCTGATGTCTCTTGAAGTGACTTCGAAGTTGTTTTGAGACTTTTGTCGGTTTTTTTTTTTTTTTTTTTTTTTAGGTTAATTCCTGCATTGCTGTTGGGTAATTGTCGTTGTGGGTATTTATTATTTTGCTTTTTTTGTGTTGCGTTTACGAACGAAAACGAATTCTCGTTCGTTATATGCATACATGCATAGGCTTGGTAGTAGACGACAGGCTTTTGATGTTGTGGTCTGTTCATTTATCAATTCATCTGGGAGGGTTTTTTTTTTTAATATTTTGGGTTCATTTTTTTGGGGGGGCGAGTTTTCTTCGGTTGGGGTACGTTAGAAATTGTAATAACAAAACACCACGAGTACAGTCATAACTAAAAAATAGACAAGTTCTTACAACCTCTAGGCAATTAGTCAGTTCATAAGGTCAGTTAACATTGTCATAGCCAACAATTTAATTTTCTTTAGTTTGTTCATTGTATACATTCAAAAATCGCTTGGGCCCTTCTATTTTAATCTTTTCTACAACAATTGGTTGTCCGCTCCTAAACTTCTTCTTCGCTTGATAATAACATTCTCTTTTGACTACTTTTCATTCTATATTCATATCAAATGCTTTGTTTTTTGTAATTTGCACTCGGTTCCCATCAACTCGACAATAAATCCCACAACATGAATGCATACAGACTTCAGCTCTTGAACTATATTCATATGGAATGCTTTGTTTTTCCAAATTTATATTCAATTTGCATCAACTCGACAACAAATCCCACCACATGAATGCATGCACACTTCACCTTTTTAGAAATTCAATATTGTTATAATAAATCAGCTCAACCCTTTCATTCTTAAGACCTCGCCACACACACTTTCGAAACGTGCAAAAAAAAAATGAACTTTTTACTAGAAAACGACTTAGATTCACTCGCAACATTTTTTGTTTTTTTCATGTTTCGAAAGCCTGTGTGACAAGGCCCTTATTTTCTCTGCAACAATTGCCTATGCTCCACTCAACCCGCAAACAAAAACAAATTCACCAAATCATGGTCACTGCGCTAACTTATCCCAACCCCGGGAAAGAAACAACACCTATGTATTTTCAATCCAACAAAGCCCATAAACAAAAAAGAGGGAGGCGAGAAAGGTGCGGTCACCGATGGGAGACGGACCGGTCGTTACACACTCTGGCCAATCGGTCGTTTCACGCAAACAGACTTTTTCAAAGGGATACTACGGAGGGTTGAAGGAGAGTGGTCGAATATAGGCGATTCTTTTTTTTTTACCACAAAAAGGCTTGTGGGTCCGAACGAAAAGCGAAAAAAAAAAAAAAAGGTTCCACACGTCGGGGGAAACCGTGGAGGAGGTGTGATCATAACACTAGCTTCCAATAATGTATCTGCCCAGAAATCATACCTTGTTCCATTTTCTGTTTTTTTTTTTTTTTTTTAGTGCCCTGCCAACGACGCAGGGCGCTTTCCACGGACGGCTGAACTTGCAATAGACGGCGCACTCTCACATGTTCTCAACTTCTCAAGATTCTGTACAGAGCCATCCCTACGTCCACAGACTAGCTTCCATAGCTTGTTTCGTTTTTTGTTTTTTTTTCCTGTTTTTTACTGTTTTCTTTTCATTTCCTTGTAATGCCCTGCTTGAGTGTTTTTGGGAGGCTTTGTGCGAGTGGTCGATACAGGATATTCACATAGGTTTTTCCCAGGCTTTGAGCACCACTTTCCCGCTACAACTACTTTACTACTTTACCCTGGCTGCGCCCCCGCGCCCTGCGCGGCACAGTAGAATCATCATGGTTTTAGAGACTGCCCGTCAACTTTTGTGAGTTCCCAGTGTCACGGTAGAAGTCACGCCGGTAGTCATGGAAAAAAACTAGAAGGCATGGCAAGGGGTCATCGAGCATTCCTCCGATGATATAGTACTCCCAAATGAAAGTAATGATAAACTGAGGACATGGCAAGGGACCCTAGGGGCCTCGTTCCACTACTCTCCATCTGCCACGCGTGGCGGATGCGACTTCGTTCCACTGCGTCGCCAAGAGCCACAAAATGAACTCTGTGAGAATTTCGGTCTCGAATCGCTTGGCGATCGGTGGGTCGCCAAGGCCCCCGCCTGCAACGGCCCTTCGTGGAGGGTAGTACTCCTCACCCTCCGCGAACTGCTTCATGAGGTTTCGACGCACCTGGAGTGATTTTCCGGTCTCGGGTCCGTGGTGTGGTCTCTGTTCCACCACCTGCCCTCCAATGTCCAACCACAAGGACACAGACCAAGGCCACCAGGTTGGAACCAGTCCCAAGAGGGTGCGGCCGAACACCGCCAGCGTTCCATTAGCCCGCCATCCGCCACTGTCCGGCCCTCAGGCCGGGACAGTAACCACATCACACGTGGGGGCGGCGATGGAATGGAACCAAGCGCCGTTTTCCACCAGAAAATTTGACTTTTCGGTCTCGCCAAGCCTTGCCACTATTTGCGGCAGATGGCGAGTTGTGGAACGGGGCCCTAGGACATGGGAAGGGACTGTACGACAGGGACCACCAGAAACACAGTCAATTTTTCCCAGGGTTTGACATGCCCTGCAGGCCAAGAAAAGATGGACTAGTATGGGCCTCCTTTTGGCTGGCGCGACCAGCCATTTTGCTCTACTGACAACGTTGCGGCGTGCATGCAATGGTGTCATAGAAAAATGGTTGGGAAATGTACTGGTGGTAAACGCCCTGGGAAATGTACTCGAGTGACCAGTACTTCTAAGCAACTTTTTTTCCGAGTCTGGAAATGCCCCGCGCGCCCAAGAAAGTCGAGCCAGGGCCAGCCTCCTCTGGTTAGTGCCACCATTCATTTTTCTCCGGTAGGCCACGGCGCTTGCATGTTGAATCGAAGAAAAATGGTTGGGCCAAGTATTTGTGACGCTCAACCTCATGCCCGCTTGACTTTCCTTGTTAGTGTGACTAAAGATCGAAAAAGGGGCTGGAAAGCGGCAAAATGGGGTGTGCCAAGGATTTTGGGGAAAATTGAGTGTGCAGACACACACACAAATCTGAAATATCTCGTGTGGTCCCAGATAGGAAGCGACAAATGAAAGCGGGAAGGGCAGAGGAGGGTCCTTTGCAACGACCATCTAATCCAAAAAATGTTTTTGAACTGCACCGCCCTGGTCGGAAGGGAAGGGGAACGGACGCCCAATATTGGTTTCGAACGAGGGACAAACGACGCTCGTGGAAAATATCGATATCCGAGTCAGATGGCTACATTGTCACTGCTTTTTCTTTGAACTCCTCTTCGCCATGTGTCGGTAGTTGAACCTTTGCGCTTGAAAGCACTTTATGCGGCAGCAATCGCTCCACAAGTTGCGACACAAGCAGTAGAGGGATTACCCAGAAAGCTAATAAAAGAGTTCCGAAAGAACTTTTCGAACCAGCAATTACGGTGTCGAGCGCATCGGTCCCACACAGGGGGACCCTCCCGCCCACGTCACACAGGATTTTGCAAGACTTGTTGTGTATAGTGTTTGTCGCTCTGGCCGAGTGCACCAACCATACCTCTAGCGAACCCTACGACAATATAGGGTCACGCGAGGTATAACTTACCTTCACCCATGGGAGTTGTCACCATCCTTTAGGTGGCCGTATCCCCCCCGAGCTACCGAACCACATACAAAGGTTTTTCGTATGCAATCGCAGAGGTGGCCCAACCCAGGGCGTTTCTCTTTCGTTGTAGCATGGGGGTATGCGCGGTTAACGCCTGAATCGGATCCGTGTGCGAATCGTCACCTGAGGCGATGATCTTTCATATGCGGTTCTACTTCGGTCAACTAGGACGGTCAAATCTAACCACGCGATACACCTTGCAAAAATAAAATCGAACTTCGTACGTAAAATCGCGCCTAGTCCCTTTTTCCTCATTTGACCCATTACTTTTTACTGAAAGATTTAGATGAGTATCGCGCGCGAGGCTCTGAATAAATATTGCGGCAACATAGGCCTTAGTCTTATCGACTAGCTATGCATGAATACGCAAACAGTCGCAGTGATGGTGTACAATGTAGTACCCATAATCATGTGCCCCTCAATGGTCTTGAGGGTCGCTTTCAACAATTAAGTGTCAGTTGACACGCGTCTTGAGGGGTTTACCGCTTGACGCCAGACAACCTCAAAGGTGGTTGTGAGTCGTACCCTCTTCTACACCCTGCGCAGATGAGCGGTAGGCAAACCTTGGTGCTTTGTAGTGGTTGAACACCCCTAACACTGAAAGTGGGGTTCCATCATTAGAGGCTTGGAAACAGGTTAACGAGTTTGACTACGATAACCGCTACAGACCATAACGTCAAACTAAAAAAATGTTAAAAAAATACCCCCTTTTTTTTCTCAATATAAGTCTGTCTGACCAAACACGCACGGTCGTAATACACTGAGCGGATATACCATACACACAAAATGGGGTTATGGAACATGAGGCGATCACTCTTACAATCATGGTGTGACTCTCTTCAAGATATAATCGCAAACAAAGTTAAATTTGAACTTTGATTTACAAAACATATTCGTAATCACATCAAAGATTCAACATCAATAAACCACGAGCTACACAGGGTCAACTTCAACCACTCTCAACGCTCATACCTTTTGCCTTATTTGCATAAGTCTCAACCTTTGTTGAACCTTCCAAAATAAAACACTCGGTACTTTTTAAATGACCATGTAATAAAAGTTCAGGTAAAAACCGAAAAAAATAAAAATCAACTCACAGGGGTTAAGGCCTTTTAGGTTGAAGTGCGATACTGAGTTAGAATTGAGCCGAAAACCGACCTATTATCAAAAAGATAACAAAAGTTGATCCTTGTAGGATCAGGTTGAAGTTAATCAAGTCTTCAATCGATCTGAATGAAAAAATGACATGCAACACAACACAGGTCGGTGACCAAGATATGATTGAGTGAGTAAGAGATATTCCTTCCTTCCCACTTCACCTCTGATATCTAGCTGCAAATGTCAGGAATTTCAGCATCGTCTCCCCTACAAGAAGGCAGACTGTAGAACTCTGAAGGTTCTAAACGATTATAAATTCTTTAAATTTCAGTAAATTTCGTCAGCGCCTCATGTAGGGAAAGTACCTTTGTAAAATTTATATAAGACTGAATATAAAATTTTAAAGCGATCTTATAACTTTAGAGGTCAAATTTTATCTAACTCTTTAATTTAGTAAATATTTGGGCAGCATCTCCTTTATAAAGGTAGGTTTCCCAAATTTACATTAAGTCATATATGAATTGAGCAAAAAACTGAATTCTGTCAGGATCAAACTTAGCTAATTATTTAGATTTATAAAAAAATTGACACCGCTTTCCGTTAAAAAAATGTTTTTTTCAAAATTTATACAAAGCTAAATACGAAATATAAAAGTAATTTATCTTTATAAAGTCAAGTTCATCTAACTCTCAGAATTAGTAAAAATTTGGGCAGCATCTCCTTTAGAGAAGTAAGTTTCTGATATTTATACTAAGTCCTATATAAACTCAGACAAAACTTGAAGTTTTGTAAAACAAAAATATTTAATTAACTCTTTGGATTCGCAAAAAATTGAGTAGCATTTCCCTTAGCGAAAGTGTCTCTCCAAGATTTACATAAAGTCAAGAAAAATAAAACATTTATTTTAAAAAATATTGAAATTTGATATAAGTATGAAAAAATAAACTTAGCTCAGAAAATGCAGAAATTTAACCAGTTCCTATAGCTTCAGCATATGGCAAGCATCTAAAGCAACTACCTATCAAATCTAAGGATCATAATAAGTAAAGCTTACACTCCCCACATGCAAGTCCATACTACAATTAGTAAGTACTCTGACAAAAATCCAAAGTTATTTTCACATAAGTAATTCATCATCTATGAGTTATATAAACTCCAATACACTAACTTACATATGGCATAAGAAAAAATCGACCATTCAACTTACGAACAAATGTCAAATCTTTTGCCTTTAAAAACAGGTTGTACGATAAAAAAATATTTTTTCATTGGGCATATGACTAAGTCATTCAACTTAGAAACCCTTCTTAGTCCTAAACCATTTAATATTAAAATATTATTTATCTTTTTGCACTTAATGATCAAAGGTGGATATAGGACTGAACCATTAACTTTTAAACAAATGTTCAGTATATGTAGATCTTACCTTTTTATTATATTTTTAATTGAACACTCTCTTCTCTTAGTGATAAACTATAATCATATTATTCAACTTATAAATTATGTTTGACTAATTGGTTTATAATATATATATATATAAGAATAACTATTTTCAAATTTCCTTGTTTGTGTACGCGGCCTCTCGGACTAAGTCATTTAAACCACCAGTCCCCCTGACGTTAGAAACCTCGGGGGTACCGGTAGTCCCCCTGATGTCAAAAACCTCAGGGGTACCGGTAGTATAGAGTGGAAAACCGGTCGGGCTTGAAAAAATGGAATTTGCGAAAATGCACCAAATCGGCGCGACAAATATTTTACGGTCAAAATGATTTTTTTTTTTTTCTGATATTTTTTTTTTCTGAAAGATCACGACCTAATGTACGGATTGTCAAATCTGCAAACCTTTTGATGAATTCTTATGCACATAAAAAATCGCCAAAGTTGCTGCTTGCAAATGGCGGGATTGGACCCGCCTTTAACAAACGGTGGTCGCCGCCCCTTCGTACAACCTGACCCTAACTCACCGGGCCGAGGGGTTTCGGCTGGCGGGGGAACCAGTGGTTTAACTTAGAAACAAATACGTAGTTTTAGCCTCAGTTCTCTAAAAACAAATAGAGAAAGAGTTGAGCCATTCAACTGAGAAACAAATACTCAACCTTTTTCTTCAAAATTAAAAGAAAAGCAGGAATCCCAAGTCATTTAACTTAAAAACAAATGCCCAGTGTCTGTTCAGAAACCTTCACAAAATAACAGGTAGATCAAGTCATTGAACTTAGAAACAATGTTTGTTTCAGAAAAGCAATTCATGCATGTCCTAAAATCAAAGCCATAGCGACCAAACTATTTAACTTAAAAACATTGTTTGATACATCATAAGGCAAACCAAAGAAACATAGCAGTAAAACCATCCAACTTATCAACAATGCCTGACCCTTTATATGACCCACAATCTCAGTCAAAATCACTTTCCTCCCACCTTTCTGCCAGTCCATTCCCCTTTCATTTCGACTTTCAGACAAAGTAATAATGTAAAACTGAATTTCGTGCATGCGTTATTTTACCTTTTCTCCGAGTTTAGTTCAGAAATTCTTAATAGGGATGCATACATTCATATTTAGATAATCATAGAAGGATGTACACATAAGGGTCTTAGGTGGGTTTATAGAAGGTAAGGGTGGTATGCCTCTTAATTCTCTGCCTCCATAACTCCTCTTGAGCTCTGGCAAAGCTCCCGCAAACAGTGGGTGGGTCTCCCATAAGGTCTTGCTGCAGTCTTGTGGGTTGCAATCTCACCTATCGTCTTTCTCTCCGAGCCACAGAGTAGACTTAGAGTAAGAAGGGCAGGATGGCGGGTTTCAGACGCTCGAGATACAAGAGAGAAACATACTCAACTCGCACGAGAGAGCCCTGATACCTTTGATTGCCTGAGGGCCCTATAATGGCAACCAAAACTTCAACACAATGAAGATGGTAAAGTCGCGACCTAAAACGCAGAGTAACTGCACTTTCACAACTTTCTAAGTCGCACCAGTGTCCCCCGGGGATGCACAGTAACAATATACAGTAACAACAAAGATCTTGTAGCAATAGGATCTCAATAACAAGAAAAAAATGCAGTAACAAACGCTTGTCGCAACAACATCGGTCTGTCGTCACTGAAAGAACAACAACAACACCACTCCTGCTCGAGGCAACAGTTGTGTCTCTCGGTCGTACAACTCCTTCACGACTCCAGCATTAAAAAAATCAACAGTTCGTAGCTTAGCATCAACAATTGCGCAAAGAGAAGAAGGCACATTAACGACAACTGCCCAATACACAGTAACAATATCGCCCCCACAGTAGCTTTGCAGTCTCAAACACCACCACTAGTCCCAAGGCCGACAACAACCTGTAACAGTACCAACAATATTGCGGTAACTTAGAAGTATGTAATGCCGCAGAGGTGAAAGTAAAGAGCCCTATACCCGTCAATCCTTATTCAAACCAAAGCATCCTGTCAACTAAGAACGACCATGCATATAATTGTAGTCCCATTCAGGTGCGTACGAACGGAATGACTACCAACCCGATGTAATTATGATCAAGTACCCACAGTGTACTAATTTTTCTTTAAAACAAATGTATCCATTGTTAGCCTAAGGGGAATATACTTCGTTTTCTAATTATTCCTATCCTATCGTTCTACACTTAGCCAGTCTCCACGCCCATATTCACTCAACTTCTCCCAGTACGGCTGACCGAAGCACTCGATCAGGTCCATATGACCCTTTTTCTCTCTCTTTTCTTCTTCCGAGAGTCGAGCGACACTAAAGCGGATGTGTTACATTCGTGGGAAGTCATCTGCCACCAGGTATGTACTCCGCCCGGTTCTACACCTTTGGCCTCCGCTCCTCTCTTTTCTCATTCTCCCCCTTCTCCTAATGTACAAGTGAGCCTGCTCGTTCACACATCCAGACTCTGAGTCATTCGGGATCACGATGCGAAGTTCTCGACCGGGAGGCGACTACCACGACGATCTTAACGACGAAAAGCCTGATGGGCAGCACTGTCGTAGCAACGAGTACGACCTCAGATGTGATTATAGAGAAAGGCGCAATCACATCGATGAGCAATCAACAGGGCAGTCATGAGCTTCTTCCTAAATATGCAACATGAGATAGAATCTCCCGCTAAAACACGAGAAGATACATTTGTATTCTAAAATTTTCCTCCCTGACAAGCAACTCCTGACCCAAGCACCTTACAAACCAGGTACTAACTTCCAAATCTGCCATCACCAATGGATTCGCGAAAGCCATAAACCCCCAGTTTGTCTTCTTTCTGGCCTGATTTCATTATTGAATGGTCACGATATGTGTTTCTCACTTTTTTCCTTCCCCTCTCTCCAACATCTCTTCGCACAACTTTTCTCTCCAACTCCTGTTCTATTAGTCTAACCCTACAACTAACGTCACCATGACACTCACCTCACCTCCAAGCTCCAGTTTTGACTTTTTGCTTGCCTGGTCTCATTACGAAACGGGCGGGGTTTGAGTTTTCCCTTCTGCCACATTCGCCCTCGTCGTCTTTTTCATCCTTGTCGTTCACGCCATTCTCCCCGTTATACTCGCCCTTCCTTTTCGTCTCTGCTACCTTCCTCTTCTTTTCCTTATTCCGCTATTTACATAGGTTATCGCAGCCCTCCAGTTCACTCCTTTCAACAACGGTGTAACAAAAAGGAAAAGAAAAAACGTAAGAAACAAAACTCTCCGCTGTTGTTGGGCCACTATTCTCCTAAGCAACATTGTTGCTTGGTCAAACGAGTGCAATTCTTCTACTCCAGGCAGTACCTACCCTCAACCAGTGTGAGATTCATTTAAAAAAAAAGGATAAACAAAGCCGCACCTTGATTTATGCGTGTCAACCTTGCGCAGGGGACATGCTAATCTTCTCTGTATCGTTCCAATTTTGACGGATGTCCCGAAGGCCACAAGCGGGGCTGAGCCCCGCAACACACCCAATAGTTGAGCGGTTGGTAATGCCTTTCTGATCTCCATCCAGTGGAGTTCCAGTTTGGGCCTGTTTTTCAACAGTTCGTTGGAGTACCTAATGAGACACGCGAGTTGATTTCAACATCGGTTTTGTTCCCGCATCGGAACCGTTGTCGGCTCCACCACACTGCCTTAGGCCTGCTTCCCTCAGACATGGTTCCCCACCTTCCGGGCCCCAATGGGGATACTCACACTCAAACCTCTCACATAAAATCCTGGTCGGCGGACGGTACACCCGCAGAGGGCCCCCGTCACTTAGGTTTTCCTTCGCCTCGTGGGCTTATCATCCATCCGCTTGTGTGTACACTGCCCTCCTTGGTCCGTGTTTCAAGACGACCATATAGAGGAATTCCGCCCCGAAGTCAACGAGGCCATGCTAATCTCTCCTGCGTCATCCCAATTTTAACAGATGTCCCGAAGGACTCGGCCATTGTGGCCTTGGGGTACTATTTCCGAATAGACCGAACCGCAGTACTTCTGCTGCTCATCTGCTTCTAATAAACTTCAAACTCAAGTATGTATTTCAACAATTCAGGAGGCGTACCAATTGAGCTAGGCCAGTTGGTGTCAAGGTCGGTCCCGGTACCAACATCGGGACCGAAATGGATCGGTGCCACTGCTGAGTTCGACAATAAGAACCAAAGGGGATAGCCCATCGAACCCTCACCCATGAAAATCTAGCACTGTAATCAGTAGTGCTATGCCCAAGGTTGGCATTGGCACTAGTGGAAACCTATATAAACGGGTTCTACTTACCACGTGGTCTTACAAAAATGTCCCAAGGCCACACCTTGGCCTACTGATCGTGTTCCTGATTTCCAGCGCTGATACTCTTTATCGTGCAGGCGTCGAGTTTTACCTAAGGACCACTCCTACATATGACCAATTCAAACAAATTTTTAATCCTTATTTTTAATCAAGTTAAAACTAACCGTCGATATGCGGTAACTTTTACTCGCGCCTTAAACTCGCGTGTCCACACACTCTCTCATCTCATTTCACGCGTGCCAGTTCTGACCGACTTCAGAGAGTCAGTTGCGGGCTCTACAATACTTTCATAAATTCCTACCTCTTACACCATCTGAGGTGCAGATTGTGCAAGGTACAAATATATGTGCGAATTCCCGTGTAAAGGTATTCACGCCGACATCGGGTTCTTCGACGAGAGAAAGGCAAACACGAAGATTGGTTCCGGGTGACGACAACAAAGTTGTCTAGAACATAGTATCAAATGGACTGTCCCTTGAAGTGACAAGAGGAACAAAGATTTTCATGGGTTGACAATTTCAAAACCCTTCAATCAAACAAGAAGGGTTCTCTATTCAAAATGAGATGAGAAGAACGTGAGGGAAAGGTTGCTAAATTAGAGCGTCTCGCATTTGCAATGGACCGAAGCGTTGTGAACCTCCTTATCGCACTCTTCCCACAAGTGGAAGATTGTGTCGGGAAGCGAATTGACTTCGTCAATTGAAAGTGCGAAGGAGCTTTCCACATGAGGAATGAGGGAGGAAGTCCTTCGTTAAAACAAAAGAAAACTGTATTCATGCATCATTTATTCATCACCCTGATCCGCAAGGAAAATGAGATATAAGAAAAATATATAATTTTGCCTAGACATCCTTCGTTGGCTTTTGCGTTTCGACGACCCTCGCCCAACGAGATCTTGACAACAAAAGAACGAAACGATGAATGTAACTCAAAAACACACTCATACATAAGCTATCATTGCAAACGAAACACATATGATAATCCATTTACTCATACATCCGTATAGAAGGGGAGGGGGAAGGAGAATATACACTTGCTCGATTATAAAAGGAAAATTTGGCTTCTCACAATGCAACTTAACTAAAAAAAAGCAAGGAGAAGAACAAGAAGACAAGGCACAACTTGAATGCCTTTCTCTCTCGAGCTATGGCCCCAGACCATCCAAACAATCAATAATACACCTTCTCTTGCTCGAGCACTTGCAATCCCGACCACCACGTACCCAACACTAGAAACCCAACGATCGTCACAACCGGACCATGGAGCGGAGAATCATGCATGTCCGACTAATAATTTACACTTTGTCCCTCCACCTTTAAAGATCCCCATCTTCTTTGAAGACGAAACTGATCCACACACTTGGCTAGCTGCCTTGAAAGCTCAGGGATGGTCGGATCAACTGCTTAAAGAGCGTATCCCATGCGATTGGCAGAAACTGCGTTTGAATGGTAGACACAAAATCCTTATACTAACTGGCGGGGTTTCCAAACGAATTTTCTTGCATGCTTTGATCACATCACACTCGGACAATGCCTGCACTTGATCAAAGAATACACGCAACAGCCTCGTGAGACCCTTGCTAGATACGCGGAATGGTTTACCTACCTGGACGAACGTTTCGGCGTCGACGAAATTATGGTGCAGGCGAACTTCGTCCGAGGGTTGGCCGATTCTCTGCTAAGGAAGAAGATCTGTAAGAAGTGCAATCCGATTAAACACGCTGTGTCTGGATTAATCCAATATGCTATTAAATATGACAATGAAACTTATGATGTAGGGCTAAATTCCGAATCGGATAACGATGACCCCTCCGACATCCGACGCCATAGCTACGCCGCTGCAGCCCGAGTGTTCAAATACCGTTTCAGATTAGGACCGGCCAAGAAAGGCTCGAACCGAAAGGCACCTTCTTCTTCGTCGACTTCCAGACGCATTCCTAAAGGAAATGAAAAATCGGAAGTGCAGTAAATTACGATGAAGGAGGTAGCCGCGAAGCTCGTAATGGTGGTGGCGCCCTAGTCGAGTTTGTCCAGGAACTGCAAAGCCAGAGAGCTCCTGCGATCCAAAAACAAGCAGCAACTCTGGCTGCTGGTGCACTAGTGACCATGCCGGCCTTAGTCGGGGCCGCTCAACCTATGTAATGCTATATTGTAATGAGTCGGGCCACCTTCAACAGAAAAAATGCAGTTTCGGAATATGCAGAATTTTAGTATGATTTGTACTACATTCAGCTGTTGAAAATCAGGTTCCCTACACAATTTATGAGGGTATCCTGTTGAACACATGAGATGTCAATGAAATTTTCCTTTTGAATACACTGGTCATACGGAACAATATCATTCCAGTGATGGACCAGTAGTTTGTAATCAGTTGAAGTTATGTTGAAAATGTGTATAAAAACAACCTCTCCTGTTTAAAAATTATTGAAAGTCTGTTTACAAACATTTTACCAACACCGTTCAAAAAATAAAAACAAAAAATTATTCGTCCGCTACGAATAGTCATCACTCAAACAGGCACAATATTGTACTGAGAAGACTCCGTTTTGGTTGCTGCTCACTTTCGAAAATTTAGCGGTGGAAAAAAACGAATTACATTGTATTTTGTAGTCTACGTATGTTATGGCATGTGTGGTTTTTCCCGTGTCCAAGGAACAGGGATGATACAGAGGTGATGTCGTCGCCAAGTGTGTGCCAACATACTTTAAACAAAGAGATTGTCAAAGCAACACATGACTCTCACTGATTCTGATAATAATGTTTCGCAACTACATAACTTCAACTATTTTTGTCTTCAATGCTACGTTGGTTGGCATGTGCGTATTCATTTTCAATATGACTGCAATATTTTGTATGATATTACAACGCACCTGCCGACTACGACGTGTCAAAGGAGTATACATTGCGAACGGACATGCAGTGTCCGTAGAATATAAGATGATTACTCAGAATCCTTCGTACAATGTTTCACACTCCTTTAGTCATAAAATTGTATTTAAATCAAAAAATGAAGGTGTGATTGTTGTCCGGTGCATTTAATCAAAGATTTTTGTCTTCTGCAATACATTGTAATTCACGGATACCCTTTACCACAAAGAACAAGGAAGCGGTTGTCAGAGGGTCACATGCAGTGTCATATGTTACTCGTACGTGTTTAACATGCAGTGCCATATGTTGAAAAGAGCTACAAACATCATATTCTCTCAATTTGTGTCATCTTTTTAAAGTCTATGTGTATCCAATGTTTTTGAGTATGTGTGTAAATGAGTGTGTGTGTGTGTGTGTGTGTGTGTGTATTTTTGTT
>BFEA01000409.1:579262-591098 GCA_003427395.1 Chara braunii
AAAAAAAAAAACTTATGGCCGTGATTGCAACTGTATACATTCTCGGAAGGGTTAGTGTAAGTGTGCCCTCACTGAGGGCATCTCAGCCCCATGGCCAGGTTGCCAGATTCTAGAAACTAAAACAAAAATAGACAGAAACACGGATTCGGCCGTGAAAATGGCAAAATACATTCCCGTAAGTGCCAGTGTGATCAGGGTTACAATCCTCTGAGGGAACACAGCTCGAGCAGAATACGGAATCAGATTGTTAGATTCCAGTTCCAGAAAAAGAAAACAAGGAAAAAACATACGAAAACACAGACTCGGCCGTGAAAACGGCTGGACACAACAGGATCACTAGGAAAAAAAAACGAACCCCCCCCCCCCCCCCCCCCCCCCCCCCCCCCCTTTCTGATGCGCGGTGGTTGTCCGCTTTCCAACCGAAGGAGGTAGTCTGTGACAACGCCGTCGGGCCAGCCCCCGCAAAATTAGTTGCCCTGCAGCCAAGCACACCGGAGGATTTGTTCACCCACTTGCATCGTCTGCGTACCTGCGGTGGCTGTGTGACCCCATACTATCACATAATCGGGGTTTATTAGCGATTTTTTCTACAACTATCAGTGTGCCCTAAGGGTCACGCGACCAGAGGGCCTCGCCACACCACTCTTGATAAGTCATTTTCAAAAGTTGGTGAATAGCCAGACAGGTCATCGACACTCAGGGCAGTGAAGGGCTGTCACAGCAACTCTTGAAACTCATTCAAGAGCAGCTATCGAAAGATGGGAAACCCCAGCCTGCAACTTGTGCGTCTTCAAGCATCCCCGACCGAACCCTTGAGGGACTTTTGATTTTCGAGAGGTATCAGACCGTTATCCTAACGGCCTTTGGAAAAAACAACATTGCGTTGCCATTCATTTGCCATCCTTTGCCCAACACCACCACCCTTCAGCGAGCGTCGTGCCGCGAGGGTTCAGCTACCGGGCGACCGGCCGAGCATGACCCCCCGAGCATGGTCCCAAGCGACCTCAGCGAAAAAAAAAAAAAAATATATATATATATATATATATATAAATAAAAATTCAAGAAAAATGTGGAAAAAAAACATGTCATCTGGAATTGCAAACCGAACAACGTGCGGCTGAGGGGCACACCTCAATTCTTCACGGAATTGAGGATAAAAATACTTTTAAATATTCTAAAAGAAAATAAGCAAATCACACTCATGCACCACCCTTTAAACCCCTGTAGCCCCTTTAAAACTTGCTACCCCCCCCCCCCCCCCCCTTGACAGGCAGTTAGCAGAAGAAGACGCAAGGCTGGATTCGGGCTCATCTCGGAGAGCGCAGAAAACCCCCGGACCGCGATTTTTTTTTTTTTTTTTTTTTTTTTAACAACTTTTGTCGTACCCGGGTTTCCCGACCCTCACACACGCTCGGGCGTGATTGCCCGGAGCCCGACCGCTCATGGAAAAATTTGTACATTTTCTATAGATGTACGAAGCGCATGTCAACCCACACATGTTAGGATTACATAATATGAACACAAAAGTAATTTCATCAAAATAAACGGTTAGACGTTAACCAATCAGATGTTCTGCATTTTCCAGTTCAATTGTCCATAATCAACACTTCGGTGCAGTGATTTTGCAGTCAACATGTCGTGGTCGGCAGGTGCGTACGCATTCGAGACATTGGGGTGTAATTGTGCATCGAAGTACGACGCACCTGCCGACTAAGACATGTTGATGTGTTGTATGTTTCACGCACACAGACGGTTTGAATAAAAGTAAAGATTAACTAGCACAACTCTACGCACACGAGTCTGTGTCCAACCAATGAAGTATAGAACGTATATCACGACCTCTGACAGGATAGACAAATGAATTGTAGCAAACCAACGGTAACAAACACGGGTATTTTTTTATGTTAACAAAACAAAAAATGTCTTATAAACAAAGCATGCAGAAGGTGGACATAAGTTAAGCTCCTCTATAAATATCTTCAGTATGCAAGTTGTATGCATTTTTTTCAACCAATAACTACGTCCGTCTCGTATATACAATACATTTTTATATGTCAATTGTAGTACACGTGACAATGCCTATCACCTCTTTGCGATCTTCGACTACGTCTCCGAAAAATGCGTGTACGTTTCATTCGCCACACCCCAGAGAAAAAGTACGGTGCTAAGACGAAGTTCAAAGATACTCTTTTTAAGTTGGAAGTTAGTTGGTACATGTTTAAACGTGTTGGGACACGTTGACATGAGTTCGATAAACACTGACAAACTGATTACAAACTACAAATAAACACACCAACTGATTACAGAATACAAATAAACAAATTTTCAACATAAGAAAATATGACATGTACATATGTAAGGATATATTAAAGTCATATAAACTCATAGTAAACGTTGAAAAACATAATTTTTTGCCTTGCATTTTTTCTGTTGACAGACACACACACACACACACACACACAAACAAAAACACACACGCATCACACACGCACCACACACACACACACACACACACACACACGCGCGCACATGGTTGTACAGGCGATGACGGGACGGGCGGAAGGTTGATGGCAAGTGGGCTGCCCCCGCGGAAATAAGGACCCCCCTTGTTTCCCCTGTCTTTCTCCTTTTTCCTTCTTTTTCTTTTCCCTTTTTTCTTTTGTTCTTTTTTTTTTTCGGTTCTTTTTCTTTCTTTCTCTTTTTCTTTTTTCTTGTTTCTGTTTTCCCTCTCTCCCTTTTTTTCCTTTTCCTTTTTTTCGTTTTTTCTAATAATAAGCGCCCCGACAGCAGTAAGCCCCTTTGGATAGACCAACGGGTATCTTTGAACCCTGGGGCTTTGCTTCCCCCGACCCAGAGAGAGTAGAGAAGGACGCGGTTGGGTCAGAGAACGATTCACTCCCGGGGAGGGCCAAGAAATATTGACCTTTGTCCCCACCACGTACCAACGAACGATGTGGTTTCATACGACCCCCTGGTTGTTACCCCTTTGCGTTTTGCTCTGTCTTCTTTTCATTTTTTTTATTTTTTTATTATTTTTTTTTTGATCAACTTTTTAGCTTACAGACTCTGCTCTGAAACCATCGGATAGGCGCACTAAGCGTATGGATGGAATAAGAGGCTTTCGATGGAAGCATGCTATGCATGACAGAACGGTGACTATATTAGGATTTAGCGAAGGTAGAACTATTCATCGGCCTATCGAACGATAGCCGGCTCCAGTAGCACTTGGAACGAGCGGCGATCCGGTTTTGCGGGAGAGTTTTGCATTGCGGTGGGCGACATGGATTTTTTCGTCGAGTGGGACCAGGAGGAGGAACGGCTTGAGCAGGAGGAAGTGGTAACACTCTTGGAGTGAAGCACGCTTGTGATCCCGACCCCCCTGTGCTCCGGCCGTTCGCCATGCAGCGCGCCGCGACTTGCCCTGCCGAAATCGCCATGCCCCGCTACTGCCCCCGCTCGCCTGCGCTTAACGCATACCTGGCTCTCGTGCTGTTTCTCGCCCTGCTTCCCAACCTTGCGGTGGCAGGTCTGCTCTTCGCCGCCTGCCTCTCCGAAACGGTGCTCCTGCGTGCTTCGACCAGGGGATTTGCCTCGCTCGTTGCCTGCACCATCTGCTTCGTATCACTCTTTCTTGCCGGCTGCCTTTGCCTGTACTTTCTGCTTGCTGATTTGGGTTGGGTGGAGGAGGTGGTTGGATAGCACGTGAGGGCAATAATGGAGGCCAAAATGGCGGCGGGGACCTCTTCGCACGTTTTTTTAGCTTTTCGCTCCTTTTTATCGTTTCTCTCTTTTCTCTACTTCATCTACTCTCTCCCCCCTTCTCCCCCTCCGCTCGGGTTTTGCCCCCCTTCCCCTCCCTACCCCCATCCCGAATCTTCACCCCCTCCCCCCATCCGCCATCCCCTTCACCCTTCTCCCCCTCGTGCCCCTCCTACCCCACCTCGTCTCCCAGGAGATGCACCCCCCTCTGATGACGCCCCAAGTGGCATGGGGTAGAAAAGCGCTTCAGGGATTCGCCACACCCTCCCTGCAATCTGGCGAGATGGTCTGTGCGAATGCAGAAGCACGTAGGACCTGGAGGACAGAGCTGGAGCAGGGCTTCTTCCACTTCCTTTTTCGTCTTTCTCCCTTCCCTTCCCACGAGAACCTTCCCCTGTCTATGACCTGTCTATTTTCCTTTTTTCCTTTTTTCCTTTTCTTCTTTTTTTCTTTCTTCGTTTTTACGAACGGATTTGGATCTTGGCAATAGAACAGGGCGTGGTGCGTTTTGACGTCAACACTTTTGTCGCTTTATGAGCAATAATGATGCTGGTCGTTTCAATGGCTTGCTCTTTTTGCGTATATTGTGGATGCTTTTGTGGAATGTCTGATTATGCACACCTGGTGTCGGCAATACTCCCCTCTTCCTCCTTCTCTTCGCCTCTTTTCTCCATCCCTCTTTTCGCCGCTTCCCCACTCCCCTCCTCCTCTTCTTATCCTTTCTCCTTGTCTTTGGCTTCTTCGTTTTCTCCCTCACTATCACCTTCGTCTCCTTCCTCCTCATTTTCGAATCTTCCCCTTCGCCCTTCTTCCTTTTCCTTTTCCCTCACCTTGGTTTCTCGTTTTCTCCCCCCTTCTGAATATCACCCCTGTACGCCTCTCCCTACGTACTTCGGTTTGAATTGCTGAGATGCTTGGGTATGGGTGCTCGGAATTATCTTTCCGAAAGTGCAATCGCTTTTTTCTTCTTTTTTCCTTTTTTCTCCTTTTTTTTTTTTTTTTTTTTTTTTTCTTCTTCTTCTTTTTTCTTTCTTCCTTTTCCGTTGTTCTTTCTTTTTCAATAAGCATACTGATGGAATGAGCGCCTATGGATGTATGAACACGCCCTGAGCGGCGGGCTCCGATCACCCCACTCACTTTCGTCCTATGCTACTGTCGCCTGCCTACCCTCCTTCGGCAAAAATGGCCTTATTCGCCCTTACCACAAATGGACATACGAGTGGGCTTTACCCTGCCGCGTTTGGAATCGCCTTTGCGCCTTGCATCTTGCCCCTTGTGTGCCGACAGTTGAGGTCGGAGCTGTACGGATATGACGTGTCGTGCCCGTACGTTTCTCATGTGACACGCACATGCTACACACTAAGGAGGACGAGTGTCCTCGATCGCTGTTGGGGGGTGCCCTCCCCAACCGCACTGTGAGGCCCCCCATCACGACGCTCCTTATGCGCCGCCGCGTGGACCAGGCCCTAGGGTGATAGTCGTGGCCATAGGGTAAGCCTGAGGTTGTCTGAGCGATGGAAGGGTGACGGATGAGAGTTGTTTAGAATGGAGAAAATGAGACGTGATGTCTGTAGTGGAAAATTACGAAAGTCTAGGTAACGGTGTGTTTGCCTGATGCTAGCTCCGTCTCTGTTTTTTGGAATAATCTTGTTAACCTGTTGCGTTCGTGTTCTTGTGCTTCCCTTGTTGTGTCCCCAATTGTTGTATTTCCAATCCCTCACCGGTACTTCCCCCGTGAACCCGTCCCCCCTCCCCCTCTCTCCTCCCATGCCCACCGTCATTCCACAACGGATCCTCTGTATCCCCATCCCCCCTAACAACGTTCGCGCTCCTCCTTCCATCGCACACCCTTCTCCTTCTCGTCCGCCTCCCCCTGATTCGCGTCTTCAAAATCGTTTTTACGGATATTACCGGTTGAACACCCCCTGCACAAATCCAACCTTCCCGTCATCACTCATCTCGCCCACAACCTCCCCCCAAGGAGGCATTTCCTAGGGGCTGGTGGAATGAAATCATGCACCGCTTCCCGTGGCTGAAGGAATGCGCACCCCCTGCTAGGCCTACGCAGGCATTGCTCATGTGTGTTAATCCAGGCGTCATCGGTGCAATCAAGGCGAAATAGGATTCCGACAACTACCCTCACTTTTTTGAGATGATAGGTTCAGCGATCTCGCCGTTCTTGCCGAAGCATGGGAGCGAAATAGGAATGATTTCGATGATGAACTTGGAACCCTTTGTGAGAAGCTCGAAATTGAGAAAGCGCGAATACATGAGGGAGTGCAGGGAGCTTGGAGGAAGGGCGGCGAAGATCGAACAGATCTTCCTCAACATCTGGGGGGTAGATGACTCACACCTGGAGGGTCGTGTACCCGTTGTACATGCTTATAACTCCCCTAACCCCCGGGGCACCCCCACGACGCGATGCGACGATATTGCGATCGAGGAAGAGGAAAGGGCGGAGATGGAGCAAGCAATTGCGGCCATCAGGGCCGCCATGCAGGACTCCCGGCTCATGTCCAGCAAGGGCAACGCTGATGTTTCTGAGCGCGATCAGTACACCGCCTTTGCCCCACTTGCATCTGCATGCTGGATCGAACACACGTCCACCGGGTTTAGGCATGCGATTTGGAAGATGGATACCTTTAACCATCTTGCACCTATCTCCATCCGTGCACTTCAATTTTTAGGGAACGTTAGCGATGAACAGGTCAAGTAGTGTAGGGCACAGATACTGAAGAGGAAGCTGAAGTATTGTGGGAAGGTCAACCCATTGGATCCCCAAGACCTGAAATTTTCCCCTATGCGCGAACTGGACCCTGATAAGTGTGGAGAGACTAATTCGGGAATGTGGCAGAAGGGTATTAGGCAGGAAGGGAAGATCGATCTAAGGACACTCAGAAAGATTTGGAGTGTGGGAAGGCCGTACTTGAAGTGTAAGTGTGAGAAGGAAAGGAATAGGGATTGTGGGGGTACCCCTCTCTGGTTTGATCACGCCATCTGGTTCCTATTAGCGCATCCTTATGTCTTGTTTCCGACCTTATCGTCGATCAAGGTTCGCACTTCAATGCTCATTCACTATCTCCGTACCACTTGGAAGGACGGGGTGTTGGCCGCCATCGGATTCCACTTTCTCAGGGATGTGATGATGGGAATCGTGAAGGAGCTTGAGGCAGATGGGACATTGAATGCGGAAGGGGTGCTCAAGGAGGACCGGCTCTGGAGCTACCAGATCCCCGCCATGCTGGCGCGCATCATGCTCCCCACCCGGATTCCCGAGAGACCATCGAGGGTTCCACTCAGCTCTCCGCGAGCTGTGGCGCGGAAACGAGGCAGCACGGCGCAGGTTCCCGGGCAGACCACTCTCAACTTCAGAAGGGCCCAACCCACGAACAATACCCCTCCGGATCCACCTCCCCCTCCTCCTCCTCCTCCTCCCCCTCCTCCTCCGCCTTCCCCCCAGCAGCAACCCGTAGCTGCGGTCGTCGGCATCAACCCGCCAGGTGGCGCCCCCTTACCAAGGAACCTTGCTGCCGATGCACTTCCATCGGGGGGCCAGCAGGTGGCCCCATCATCGACCTCATGGATGCCTGTCCTCGCCTCGCCGCTCCCTTCTGTTCAGCACCCTCTGATGATTATCAGGGGTCTCACTCCCCCGCCGGTGATCCATATCTCGCCAGGCGACCCGCTCAGTCAACGCTCACACAACTCGGTGGAAGGAACAGGAAGAGCATTGGGGGAAGAGGCAGAGGGAGGGGCGGCATTGCCGCTGGCAGACACTCGGCGAGAGCCTAGGCTGGCGATGCCACTCCTTGCCTCTCTCTCGCCCCCCTCCGCTCCCCCCCTTTTTTCCCCCCTGGCACACTTCCGATTATTTTCTGATTATTTCTCATTCGCTGTCTGAGCTGTTATCTTTTACACCTACGTGGCCGATCGATTTTTCGCACTGGTGCATCACTGCACCATGGCGACTTCCTTTTTTACCCCCCCAACACATACTCTGTCCTGTACCATTGTGTATTGCTGTGCAGGATCCGGACGAATGGGTGAACGCTCGTGGCCAGATGATCACGCTCCCTAATGGCAGGAAGGCGTGGAAGAGGCAAAAATCTGACTGTGACACGTTCCTGCACTTGAAGTACACCAGTCGCGTAATGGAACCACTTTCTGTTAGGAGGCTGGTGAATGAGGTGCTCAGCAGAGTAATCGGAGATGATACGGCGACTTGGCTAGAGCGCACCAGGATCGGTTGGACTTACAATCCCAAGATAGCCTCCAAGCTGTGCAGGCCGGCGGAGACATTCTGCGAGTTCGACGTGGCACAGTGGATGGAGAGCTACCATCCAGAGCAACGTCCCTGCAGGTCGTGAAGATATATGGACATGCGCAACAATTGAATTACTCGAGAATGAGGGTTGCACACACGTCATTACACTGGATTCGTCAATCACGGATAGCCCGCTGCTGCAGAGCATCATCAGAGCCGGCCTCAACCATATCCCGTGCATGGCCCTGGATGTGGAGGAGGCGAGCGTCGAGCTGGGAAACTGTCTAGACGAACTATTCGCACGGGTCATGGAGTTGAGTGACCTCAATGCCTCTACCAAGTCGTTTCTCCGAAGAGTCATTATGAAGAAAGCAAGGGCGAGGATGGAGAAGTACCGTGCTGCGCACAGGTACGCTGCTGCCGAGCCGTTCGAGCACCCGACTGTCAAGAGGGAGTTGGAGTTCATAACTGGCAGATTCCGTATCTGCCCCACGGACAAGGCGCCCAACACTCCGGCCTTTGTATGCAAGAACTTCATGCGGAAGCTCGCATTCCAGAGGCTTTCCGGTCCTGAATTCGCCAGCATCAACGTACCACCGGCGGCTGCCATCGCATGTATACGCGGCGAACTCTCTGCTCTACCTGCACTCCCCATCGCACCGGCGACACTCACGTACCTCATGGCGGTTCTCAAGGCGCACAAGGGGACCTTCCGGTGGATCACGAACACCGCTAATACCATCATCTCCCCTGTCGCGGAGGTCTGCGCCTGTTTGATGAGGTTCCTGCTTCCGCTGGCGCAGGTCTTCTGTCAGGAGAGGAGCTTGGAGGTGGAGGAGCAGTATGGTGTCAGACCGAATCTCTGGTGGGCTATAGCCTCGGTGGGCGAATTCCATGCGAACCTTCCGGAGAAGGTTTCCTCGGTGTTTACGGCTGACATCACCAGATGCTTCGAGACTATCCCCACGGACGGTTCGGAGGAGAGTCTTCCCGCTGCGGTCAGATTTTACGTGCAGTGCGCGATGCAAATTCGAAGGGAGAGAAGTTCCTGCCATGCCATCCGTATCAGGTTTGGACAACATGGTGGGATATGGCCATCATGGGTGGACGATGAGCAACCGGAGGAGGAGGGCGCGCTGCTATTCAGGGAACGCGACATCTACTGGCTCTCGGACTGGTGTATCGCCAACAACATATTGCGCATGGGGGACTACGTTTGGAGGCAGGTGAAGGGGATTCCTATGGGACTGGCGTACTCCCCGATCTAGTGTGACATATATTTTTTTAAGTATGAATATCACGCCATGATGAGGTTGGCAGATACCGGGAATGCCCATCTGATCCCGTGCTTTGACAACACGTTTAAATACATGGACGACCTAGGAGCTATCAACAACGTGGTCATCAACAGTTTTTTGCGCAAGAAGGGCGAAAGGGAGGCGGGGGACCCATGCTGGATCTATCCGGAGGACTTCATCGAGATCAAAGAGAACACGGCGCTGAAGGAAAAAGAAAGCGGACGCATTGCCAACTTCCTCAGTCTCACCATCACGGTCACCTCACCGATAGCGGGATCCTATGCAACCACCAGGCATGGTAAGCGCAACGGGATGGGTTTTTCTCCTTGCCGATTCGTCAGATATAAGTCCAACAGGAGTGTCAAGCAGTCACTTCAGATCATCTCTGCGCAGGTTGCGCAAATCCTCCTACTCTGTTCAGAACCAGAAAACGCTGTCAACGAGCTCGCAAGGGTGGTTATGGCAATGGAGGAGAATGGCTTCGCTAACGACGCATGCTGGAGAGTAGTCAAGAGGACCCTGTGGAATGCCCACCTCTACCAACCGGGCAAGTTGTATGTGCATGTGGTTAGAGAGGCTCTGGCTAATCTGCATGGGTTTACGGCCTAACCAATGTATCTGTGTTTGTGCTTGTGTAGGTGCGTGGTTGCGTGTGTGTGTTCGGTGCCCGGGGGATGGCTGGACCTAAGGGGCCGGCTGTTCTCCGGGCAGCCAGATCCCTCGGTCCCAGACATCCCCTGGAGGGAATGGGGTGGGTCACACACACACACACACACACACACACACACACACACACACACACACACACATATACACACACACACACACGCGCGCACATGGTTGTACAGGCGATGACGGGACGAGCGGAAGGTTGAAGGGGAGTGGGCTGCCCCTGCGGAAATAAGGACCCCCCTTGTTTCCCTTGTCTTTCTCCTTTTTCCTTTTTTTTCCTTCTTTTTCTTTTTTCTTTTTTCTTTTGTTCTATTTTTTTTTTTCTTTCGTTTCTTTTCTTTCTTTCTCTTTTCCTTTTTTCTTGTTTCTGTCCTCCCTCTCTCCCCTTTTTTCCTTTTCCTTTTTTTAGTTTTTTCTAATAATAAGCGCCCCGGCAGCAGTAAGCCCCTTTGGATAGACAAAGGGGTATCCTTGAACCCTGGGGCTTTGCTTCCCCCGACCCAGAGATAGTAGAGTAGGACGCGTTTGGGTCAGAGAACGATTCACTCCCAGGGAGGGCCAAGAAATATTGACCTTTGTCCCCACCACATACCAATGAACGATGTGCTTTTATACGACCCCCTGGTTGTTACCCCTTTGCGTTTTGCTCTGTCTTCTTTTCGTTTTCTTTTTCTTTTTCTTTTTCTTTTTGTCTTTTTTCTTTTTTCTTTTTTCTTTTCTTCTTTTTTGATTAGCTTTTGAGCTTACAGACTCTGCTATGGAACCGTCGGATAGGCGCACTAAGCATATGGATGGAATAAGAGGCTTTCGATGGAAGTATGCTATGCATGGCATAACGGTGACTATATTAGGATTTAGCGACGGTATAACTATTCATCGGCCTATCGAACGATAACCGACTCCGGTAGCACTTGGAACGAGCGGCGATCCGGTTTTGCGGGAGAGTTTTGCATTGCGGTGGGCGACATGGATTTTTTCACCGAGTGGGACCAGGAGGAGGAACGGCTTGAGCAGGAGGAAGTGGTAACACTCCTGGTACGAAGCACGCTTGTGATCCCGCCCCCACTGCGCTCAAGCCGGTTGCCATGCAGAGCGCTGCGACTTGCCCTGCCAAAATCGCCATGCCCCGCTACTGCCCCTGCTCGCCTGCGCTTAACGCATACCTGGCTCTCGTGTTGTTTCTCGTCCTGCTTCCCAACCTTGCGACGACGGGTCTGCTCTTCGCCACCTGCCTCTCCGAAACGGTGCTCCTGCGTGCTTCGACAAGGGGATTTGCCTCGCTCGTTGTCGGCACCATCTGCTTCGTATCACTCTTTCTTGCCGGCTGCCTTTGCCTGTGCTTTCTGCTTGCTGATTTGGGTTGGCTGGAGGAGGTGGTTGGATAGCGCGTGAGGGCAATAATGGAGGCCAAGATGGCGACGGGGACGTCTTCGCACGTTTTCTTAGCTTGTCTCTCCTTTTTATCGTTTCTCTCCTTTCTGAGCATGCTGATCGTTTCAATGGCTTGCTCTTTTTGCGTATATTGTGGATGCTTTTGTGGAATGTCTGATTATGCACACCTGGTGTCGGCAATACTCCCCTCTTCCTCCTTCTCTTCGCCTCTTCTCTCCATCACTCTTCTCGCCGCTTCCCCACTCCCCTCCTCCTCTTCTTATCCTTTCTCTTTGTCTTTGGCTTCTTCGTTTTCTCCCTCACTATCACCTTCGTCTCCTTCCTCCTCATTTCCGAATCTTCCCCTTCGCCCTTCTTCCTTTTCCTTTTCCCTCACCTTGGTTTCTCGTTTTCTCCCCCCTTCTGAATGTCACCCCCATACGCCTCTCCCTACGTACTTCGGTTTGAATTG
>BFEA01000409.1:594940-606790 GCA_003427395.1 Chara braunii
AGAGAGAGAGAGAGAGAGAGAGAGAGAGAGAGAGAGAGAGAGAGAGAGAGAGAGATGGTACTCCGGAAAAGAACAGAAAGATTGACGAGGGTTCTATGAAGGGAGGCAGCTATCATGGTGACATAGACATAGACGATGAAAGGTTAAATGACAAAAAAAAAAGTTCAGAGGGAACGGAGGAGGGCGCTTGTTATCCAATCTTAGGCTGAGTTTTTTCGGTTCTGCTATGTGCAAAACTGATATTTGTTTGCAAGGGTGTAATAGGAATTGTGTGCACAATCCTTTAAATGATGAATGTGACAACAAAAGATCGTAAAAAGATTATACATCAAAAAATACACGGGCAGAGTTCACACCGGACTCTTCATAATAATTATTGTACTATGACATGTCTTTTATGAAAAACATTATGCATCATTTGTTTCATAGTCATTTGTTGCATATCCTATTAATGAAACTCAATTCCTTTGTGAGAAGACTACGAAAAGTGTAAATGACATTTATATTTTTTATTTTCGTCGTGTCAACGACTATCTTAACGACGTAATGAGTGTTATATTGACAAACATACTTTCATACGCTCTTTTGTTTTAGGGGAATGAGACCAAGAGTTGGTCATACAGAGAGAGGGAGAGAGACACACTATCCCTATATATAACAAAAACTTCATGGTATATTTTGTATTCAGCGCAACGAGAGTAAGAGATGTAATACACTTGTCTATGAATATTATTCGATTATATGCAATAGTTCATCATACATATATAAATACATATATATATATCGTAAAAATATTATGCATATATATATACATGTATATATATGTATATATATTGATAAATAAAGTTCACTGACAAATCGCATGCAAAGAGGATATATATATATACATATATATATCATTTACGATTCATTATTATTATTTTTTTAAATTGATATTCAATGTTGCTCAAACATTCCATAATGTTTTCCAACAATCTTTCCAACGTTGTCGCGTGTTGAAAATGGTGTTGAATCAACATTTGGCGAACAGTTAGTCGAACACTTGCAAATTGTTGAAGGAATGTTGTCCAAGTGGTTGGTTCATGGGGCTCTCCAACATATATAACGTTTAACGAGTTGAGGCAACGATCCTTCATTGTGTGTTTATCGGTCAACGTGAATGAACCTTAGAATGTTAAAAAATTGTGTGTACACGACTTGGGCAACAGTTAAATAAAGCAAAAAGGTTAAATATCATAATATATGAAAAACAATTTTTTTTCTGTTGTGGTTGGTTGATGTTTGGATCGGATTGGGGTTGTGCCTGAGTGAGGCTAGCCATGTGGGAATTTTGAATACCGAAGGATTCACTTTTGTCTTCATTGCTGCTTTGTCCAAGTGTGGTGTGTGCAGTATCTCGAGTGTGGATACTCGGTCGCATGCATAACATTGGTTATGAGCGTCTATGTATGCTGAATGTCTCGCTATCCAAGATAGATGGATGTATAGATGTGGAATGAGGTCATGTGTGTGAGGCGCTTGCGGCAACTCTGGGGAGTACGAGGGTGTCAAACGTCTGTCTGAATGCATGAGTGTGTTGAAGTCTCTCTCTTCCTCGATTCCTGCCGATCCCGGCGCCACGTGTGAGGGCAGGGATCGTCGCTCACCCATCCCTCCCTCCCCCTTCTCGTGCATAAGTGCCACGTGTCACCTGGTCTGGTGTTCCATCCAGCTGGTCGCCGACAACCAGGGACATCGGTCGCACGCGTCCTCATGCGTTGCTCGATCTCTCTGCTACTCGGTAATAACCATTTTGTCCCGGTAATAAGTTTGTGACTGACAGTGCTATCCCTGAACTTGCATCATGATTTAAAAAGAGGGAGTGGGGTGAGACCCATTGAGATTTGTATGAATTCGAGATTCACCTGGTTAAATGTGAGTGCATGTAACTGCCCGTGCTCAACCCTCTCGTCGATCCGCCACAATGTCCTTTCACCCTTCCCGATTGCAGACGAGGACAATATGTATTACGATGCGGACGTATGGAGCACGTTGTTGCCAACCGGCTGGTTTCGCCTCTACAAACCATCTAAGGCCTATCATGTAGCGGGGAGTGGGTTTGTTTTGATGGTTGGTTCTCCTCCCCTGAATTTGCCTTACACCGATTTGACGGTGTTACCTTGGTCAGCAGCCCACGCCACGTGGCGGCCCCAGTTTAACTGTCGCTGGTGTCGGCAGGGGGACTCGTGTTCCTGGCGGAGGCTAGTCCTGGGGTACGAAGGGGCGGCCGGGTTCCCAGAGATCTCTAGTAGTGTGGGCGCCCGCCCAGTGAACTTTCGAATCTGGGTTCCCCTAGTCTTGTCCGAATCGGACAACGCTGCACCTAGCCAAACTCGCGGACTCGATGAGTCTGACTCAGAAGCATTGATGCTCCTTGTCTCTGGGTTCTTGCCATAGAGTCAGCATGAACTTAGCATGAGAGAAGCGGTAAATTCCGCTCTTCCCTGTTCCTTTTCCTTTTTCTTCCAGGTTGTTCGTAGTCGACCTAGTTGCGCGCCACTCTCAGCCCCCTCGGCTCAGTGGAAATTTTGAATTATACCCCGCGCATCGGTCCTGATTAACCCCTCGAATTCCCTAGTATCTCCATTTTGTCCTCCATGTCTGCCTGGACTTTGGGATAGCCTTGGAACGAAGAGAGAATCCCCCGTTTTGTCCCCAATTACTCTGATCAGCGCCTGTTAGGACGGGATGCCGCGTGGGGCGTGAGGTTAGCGCATCACAGTGAACCCGCTGAGGACGGAAACTAGAGATACTCTGGGGGATGCCAACAAAACACCTAGACATCCAGTTGATGATAAAGGTATGGGGAGCGGATGGTGGCCATAAGTCTACTGAGGAAGGAAACCGGAGATGTTATAGGTTCGAATAACCTCCGCAAGAATTCAAGGAATAATCAAAGGGATATGATGATGATAAGGCTAGGATCTCTCTAAAAGACCTGGAAAACCTAGGGTTCACCTATGAGACCTGTAGTGACATGCTTACCCCTAGCGCTCAAAGTGCCCAGTACGACGTGGCTCGTTTGATAGTGCTTCAATCAGGGCTGGGGAGGGAGTTGAGAACCTGCTCATCCCTGATGGCTATAACCGTTGTCCGGTCAAAGATCACTAGAATAAGTGATGATCCTGGGTATACTGAGGCAGGACCTTAGGAGTAGGGTTGTGTCGGGGATCGTGATGATCAGTATGGGTGGGTGGGGTCTCATAGGGGACCGGTTAGGCAATACATCGGGATGATAAAATGGGACCCACTATGAGCCCAAAGGTGCAGGTCCACAAAAGTCTCCCTGGATTGTCTCCACGACCCCTCAGGTCTTGAGGGAGAGTGTGCGGTCAGAGCACGATGTGGGACATATCAGGTCTATTCTCTCAGAGCTCTCATCTGGTTTCCTGAAAGTATGGATGATGGGATTGGGTTGGCTCTGTTACAACACATACATGATTTTTGTTAATCCGATAAATGTTTTTTTTCAGCTTCTTGCCAATGTCTGACAAGTCTATTGCCATTCCCTAAGCCCATGCAGAGATCCTATCTCCATAAATCTTCGGGTACTGCAGAAAAGAGCAAATAATTTCCCGTCCAAGTCGAGATCAGGAAAGGACCTTCACAGCAAGGTCTTGTTGGAGAGGAGGAACGTCGGGGTTGGTATGGAGTTAGGTTTTCTACAGGAGGGCGACGTCAACAACGATGCCACCCCTTCATCTCTTTGGGATACCTGCGAGGGGCGGCTGGCAGGCTCAGCGGTTTAGTCTCGCGACGTGGTTCGAAGTAATCCTGGCTGCGGTCCATACTATCTTCATCGTTTGATTCTTTGGGATGGTTGATTGGTTGTCAATCACAGGCAGCCGAGTTGCTTGAGAGCCAATGAAGGAGGAAGTGAGATTTTGAGAGAGGGGGGGTGTTTTTAGGGATGTCGAGGGTTTGTGTTTTTCCTCTTCATGTTTTGTTGTGGTGATTCTGTGATGACCTTGATGAGATTTTTGATGACGGGATTCTCAACTAGTTTTGTTTGATATATGTTATCCCTTCTATCCTTGAAGTTTAGTATAACCATTAATCTTTGATTAATCCTGACGCATTTGGGTTGCTTAATTCTGAATTTATGATTTTACTGTTCTACGATGTTTTATTCGATTTCGCATTACCTATTTGATCCTTTAATATCGTTACCCTTTACGTTTCACCAATGATGATGATTCAATAATTGTGCTACTAGTTTATCTTTTCTAGTTGTAATCCTAGATGTTCATAAAATATTTTTTTTTCTGATTAACATTTTCCTGATTTACGGTCTGAGCGATTTCCTGATCCCTGGGTTCCGGAAATCAGAGTCGAAAGTCCGACTGGACATCAGAATCGTTTTTCTATTGTATTTCCTTGGGACTTTATGTTTCAATTTTTCAATTTATAAAAGTATGCTCTCGAAGAAATTTTCCATTAAAAAAAAAATATATTTGTCTGTAATTTCAACTTCCTAGTTTTTATTACTTTCGCGGTAGCAAGCTGATTCTGATTGGCCTTTTGTTAATTGTGTTCCAAGTTTTGCCTGGGTCCTTGTGTTGTATATTTGCGTCTTGCTTTGCGATTTGTGGGGTTCTCCTTTAGGGTTGGAGCCCCTCCCCGTGAGGGTTTCACAAGGTGGGATGTTATCCTTGGAGGGGAGAGGCGGTTTTGAGGGATTGCCTTTTTCTGGGCCAGGCTGATTTAGGGTCGGATCAACTCTGGCGGTTGGGGAGAGAAGACAGGGGGGTGAAGCTGCTTACAGCAGGGTGTGAGGATGCGAGGGCTGCCTTGCCTGGAAGGGGTGGGGCAGAGGGAAAGGGGGAGCTTCAGCCTGTGAGGTATGCTCTAGGGGGAATTGTATGCCTTTTAGGGGGTTGAAGTGTCCGTTTACAGACTGTTCTGAACTGGGGCCGAGAGGAGAGGGGGTGCCTCTTGGTAGGGGCAGTGTAGGAACAGGGGGGTTGTTTTTTGAGGAAAGGAGTAACTTCGATGGTCACACAGTGAGCGTGTTATGGAGTCTCGGGTGAACGTCAAAACCTACATCAGAAGAGAGGATAATTTTTTTCCTCTCCTGACTAATTTTCTATTTGGAGAATTTCTGTCTGAAATTTGTGTGTAGAATTTTTTTTTTTTTTTTTTTTTTTTTCTCTCAACAATTTTTTTCAAGTAATTCGTCTTAGTTATGATGTGGCTTTTGTAAACAAAAAGGGAAGGTCGAATTAGAGGCAGGAGGGAAGTNNNNTCAGAAGAGAGAATATTTTTTTCCTCTCGTGACTAATTTTCTATTTGGAGAATTTATGTCTTAAATTTGAAATTCGTATTCTGATTCTGTGCGTATTTTTTCTCTCAACAATTTTTTTCAAGTAATTCGTCTTAGTTATGATGTGGCTTTTGTAAACAAAAAGGGGAAGGTCGAATTAGAGGCAGGAGGGAAGTGGGGGGGCTCACACAGAAGAAGGATCGGCGGTTCAGGGTGGTAAGTCTAATTAGAAGGGTGGGATGGGACGACATTGACCGGTGCTAGAGCATTTGCTCTGTGACCAAGGGAGCTTTAGGCCATTGAAGTTATGCCGAGGGTGGAAGGCATAACCATCTTGCCCGACGTAGCTGTTGCCGGGGCGGTGACCCTGTAACCTTTTGAGGGGCCTTACAGTTAAGAGAGTTCGTCGAGGAGGAAGACACTCTCTGTCCGCCAGAAACAGTTAGGTCGGTACTGGGGCAGTTTGTGTTGCCTTGTAATCCTAGCAGGGGGGTATGAGATCTGATGATTTCTGGTACGAGGACTGAAAGCCTGGTTGGCGTGTCCTTCATCTCTGGTGAGGGTAGGAGGTGGATTGTTAGTGGTTCTAGTTTTCGTCCTTTTCCTTTTTTTTTTTTTAATGGGAAGGCGAATGTCGGAAGTATAGTTTGGAAGGAATTTCGGGTGGGCTCGCACAGGAGAGGAAGGGTGGCTCAAGGTTGTAAGTCTACTAGAAGGGCGGGGTGGGGCGACATTGGCCGGTGCTGGAGCAGTGGCTCTGTGACCAAGAGGAGCCTGAGGCCTTTGGAGTTATGCTGAGGGTGGAAGGCATAACTACCTCGTTCAACGTAGCTGATGCTGGGACGGTGACCCCGTAACCTGATAGGAGGTTTTGCAGCTAAGGAGGTTGTCGAGGGAGGAAGACACCTCCTGTCCGTCAGAAAACAGTCAGTTCGGTGCTGGGGCAGTTTGTGTTGCCTTGTCACCCTAGCAAGGGGGGTATGAGAACTGGCGACTTCTAGTACGAGGACTGAAAGCCTGAGCGGCGGTTTCTTGCCTGCAGTGAGGGTTTGAGTTGGATTGCGGTGGTTAGTTTTTATAAATCTTAGCCTATCTCATGAGGAAAGTTTTGCAGAGGTTCGGAGTATTCAAAGTGCTTCTGTGGTTTGCCATTTTGACTTGGTAAGTGCTGCTTGAGTAGCCTAGCAATAGGTTAGCAGTTACCTATGTCTTTCCTAATTTTTCTAGAATCTCTTCGAAGTTCTCAGATTGTTCTAGCCGAAGCCAGGTAATGACTCTGGTATTTCAAATCATTTGTATATTTCTATATGGGACGCTGGGCCCGGTTCCCAGCACGTGGGAATAGACTGGAGCATTTGTCCCAAAAAAAAAAAAAAAAAAAAAAAAGCAAAGGACCTTCTAGCAAGTATAGTGAGGGAAAGGTGAAAAGAACCCTAAGAAAGGGAGTGAAAACCGATGCATGCACCTTACTTTCATGAAAGCAGCCCGGGCGACTTGCATGGCGTCCAGCTTCCCTCGACATGGGTAGAATCTGAGGGCATACGCACACCTGTACTTGTGGTCAGACTCAGGACCAGGACCCCCGTCATGCTCCGTTGGGTCTTCAAGACCATGAACCTGGTCATGGTCATGACCATCTTTGTGCTTTGTTAGCACACACGTAGCACCAGCACCCCCAACCCCCCAGCAACCTCACTCAAGCAAATTAGTGCATGGTTTTACGACCTGTCCACAACTCCCGGTGCCGTAAAGAAGAAGGCCTATGTGCGTACCTGCCCCCATCAGCTGGTTACTCAAATAGAGAACGTGATCACACAATACCTCTAGGGCATATGCTACCAGCTTTCAACTTTGAATTTGCTGGTAATCGCGGTCAAATCTATCATACACATTACTATAAATACTGCTCATATGCCCTTGCACTGGCCACCTAGCATGTTTTTTTTTTTTTTTTTTTTTCCGGGGGGGGGCATGCTAATCTTCTGTGTAACGTTCCAACGGATGTCTTGAAGGACCCGGCCGCAAGTCATATACAGAGCTCATAAAATTGAGGAGGGCCAATGCTCATTGGAGGCCTACCAACCCCAGCTCCCGGAAGTTAGGTTCTCCAAACTTGTCAGAAATGAAGACTTGGATGCCTCTGAGAAGTGGGCAGGGCTTATGCAGGTAAGGGTGGTGGGGGACACCGACAAATGATACTATGTGTATGAACCGACCACGCCAGTGGCAAGACTGCCATTTGACCCAGACGAATGGGAATGACCAGGTCACAAACCCATGAACTTATGGGAATATACGGTTAAAGTGGCCTACCGAGCCTCATGCCCAAACCTGCCCCTCGACCAAATCATGACCCAAAGGTGGGAATGAGACTCACCGCTTGAGGCACAGCTGATGCATAATCTGTCATGGGCCAGGTACTCCAAGGTCACGCCAACAAACCTCGGATCCCTACAATGGCAGATATTGCATTGATGCCTCCCCACCCCCGACTGGCTGGTATCCAGAACGAACCTGGAACAAAAAGGACCGGTGTCCCCCATCTGTTCATACTGTGGAAGAGCAACGCCGCCACCCAGGGCAACTCTGGAACACTGCCTGCTGGCGTGTCCAATGGTCACCCAAATATGGCAATGGTGGGACGCAGCATTCCACTTCCTCACAGGGTACCACATCCCCTGGGACTTGGGTCTCCTTCTCTTCGGCAAAAATCAGCACTTGCTGACTCGATGGTCTCCTTTCACATCCAATTTCTTCACCTACACGCGTCTGCTCGTGCTAATGCTCGCATGGAGAGCTAGATGTGCCTTTGAACGAAGAGACCATCAATTCGGTCTGCAACAAGCACAACAGGCAATAGAAGAAGAGATCAGAACCCGAACGCAAGATGCATGAAAAAGAAATGAAAGAGGCGTGCCGTCAGGAGAAGGACCCAGCTGCCAGGGAAATAATAGGTCTGTCTTACCGCCAGTTGTGGCAGGATCCGAATAACAGATTCTCAGAACTGACTGCCTGCCTAGACATCCGGTGGAAACCTTGGAGGACCACAGAATCTACTTGGGAAAGGAGGCCTTTCAACTGTTTCGAGGTCCCCAAACTCCTGACAAACTTTGTGCTTGTTGCAGATAGTGCACCGACCCACCCCCCGGCCCAATCCTCCCACTCTGTCCCTTCGCTCCCCCCCTACCCCACCACCCTCTCTGGTTCCTCAGTCACCCCCCTGCACCCCAACATTCCCATCATCACGGGTCGATCACAGTCTAATGAGGCGACTACAGAAGTCTACGAAGAAGATACGACACCAGGAGCTAAGTAACAGCAGGGTCGGGAAGAAGGGACTGCTGGAGCTACGTAACAGGAGGGTTGGGAGGAAGGGACTGCGATCATAACAATGTCAACATTGCGACTACATGGCTTCTGGGGTTCTGAGAAGGTTTTTGGCTGTAGGTAGCCCGTGCTATCATAACAGAGCCACGTAACAGCAGGGTTCCGTAGAAGGGACTGCAATCACGACATTGTCAACATTGTGACTACATCATTACCGGGGTTCCGGGAAGGCCTTTGGCTGAATGTAAGAACTATGTAGCTATGGGGCAGTGATGTGGGACTCTGGTCACGATACATATGCAACTGCAACCACAAGGTCGTCTGGGGCTCGTGAGAGAGGTCACTGCATTCTCTGCATTGTCTTGTTTTGCATAAGTTAGGGACCTGCTAATTCAGGCAGCGTAACATTGTAATCATTGGCTCCTTGCATTTGATGTTAAGGGACCGGTTTCCAGCAGGTGCAGCTCCCCAACAATGGAATGGAGCCACTCGCAAACAGGGTGCGTGGAGGGGGTGTCTGCTCTTATCAGCACCTCCCCCACGCCCGTCCGAGATGTTTCACACACACAAAAAAAAAAAAAAAAAAAAAAAAAAAAAAAAAAAAAAAAAAAAAACCTGCGCCTGTGACCGCTGCACAGTTCAGAATTCGCAGAAATAACAGTCCGCTGCAAGATTGGGCCGTGAGCAGTTAGAAACAGCAAAAAAAACAGTGAACGGCGCCTTAGACGGCCTACCGGTTCGATAATGGGCAAAAGCGGGAGGTGAACTGGCCTAGCAGGTACCGGTAGCAGGCCCTCCCGTTTTTTTTGCTTTTTTTTTTCCCTTTTTTGGCTTATGGCGGGGGATGGGTTCGGGCTGGAAACGATCCCACTTTGTCAGTACCTGCCCCCGGTTAACACCAGCCCCATTCTCTCTCTCTCTCTCTCTCTCTCTCTGTGTCTGCTGCTGGGCACACCAAAGTGCAAATGTATCTGGTCCATTGTCTGCGCCAGATACATTCGCACCTGTTCTTTTTTGGACATGCTAATCTTCTCTATATCGTTCCAACCCTCTCTCTCTCTCTCTCTCTCTCTCTCACACACACACACACACACACAAACACACACTCTCTCGGCAGCAGAGAGAGCGCCAGCCGGAGCGGGAGTGGGCGGCGACGAGAGAGAGAGAGAGAGAGAGAGAGAGAGAGAGAGAGAGAGAGAGAGAGAGAGAGARGGAGAGAGAGAGAATGGGGCGGGTGTAAACGGGGCGCGGTCGGCGGCTTTTCCTGCCCGAACCCATTCCCGCCAGAACCCAAAAACGGGAAAAAAAGAAAACAAGAAAAACGGGAGGGCCTGCTAGGCCAGGCCACGTCCCGTTTTTGCCCATTGTCGAACCGGTGGGCCAGTTCACTGTTTTTTTTGCTGTTTCGAACTGCTCACGGCCCAATCTTGCAGTGGACTGTTATTTCTGCAAATTCTGAACTGTGCAGCGGTCACAGGCGCAGTTGTCTCAAAAAAAGAAGGACAGACACCGTCTTTTTCCCCAGTACACATCCTTTTTTTTTGCCCACAAGCTCCATCTTTTTCCCAAGGGGAAATTACGTGGGAGTCGCAAACACAGTTTGAAAATACGCCTCCGGCCAAAATGAGTTTCATATTGCACTTCGGGAAATGTATAGAAGCCAGCTTCAGGTCAGGTAAACTGTAATTTCAAACTGTTTTTGTGACTCCCACATAGTTGCCCCTTTTCCCAATTGTTGAGGCATCAACAGATCATTGGAGATGTCAGGGCTCCGATACCATCCCATGGCATCAAAAGATAATCGGAGATGTCAGGACTCCGATACCATCCCATGGCATCAAAAGATTATCGGAGATGTCAGGACTCCGATACCATCCCATACTCTTGTGCCCATACTCTATGCATAGAGAGGTTACTGTACCGTGGCTATTTCCTAGGCGGTGAACCAATAGACCACGGCCATCATAGTGGCAAGTCCTCAATCCCGGTGGCGCACTCACCACCCTGGAATCAAGGGCTTGCACCTCGATGTTCCAAGAAAAATAAAGAAAAAAGAAAAAAAAACTCAGAAAGTACTGTTGTCACCAGTAGAATAAAACAATAAAACAAGCAGCCCTATTTGGTTGTCGTTCCAGTATGCTTGGCGGGTACCCAGTTGGGCCAGAACAATTTTGGACGCTGGAGCTGTTTTTTTTCCAGCATTTGTTACCCCCCACAGATAGAATAGAGTCATCTACCAAGGCTGGGCCTCAACCCAGCAGGTGATCTTATCATTCCCAGGATGGATTGTGCAGCCTACATATATTTTTCCAAAAGAAATCAAAACAATGGAGTAGACGCCCAGGACCGCTTAAAGAGGCTGCTCTGATCACCTTGTTAAAGCACCAGTACACCACACATAGGCCCGCAGGTGTCAGCATGAAACCCGCATCATTTCGGTGGCCGCCGATTTTTTTTTTTTTTTTACGGTGCCCCTGGCGGTGCGGCGCCTCCGAGTTTTGCTTGTGGGGACAAAAGCTTTCTGCAAGGCTGGGGCCGTGTCTAGCGGTTTAAGCCACCAGTACTTGGCCCAACTATCGGCCACATAAGGTAGGGCTAATAGACAAGGGGTGCTCCAATATGGGATGGGTGATACTGGCAGCTCTATGGGATAACGGAGCCCCAGGATGCGACAGAAATGGTCACAGCCCGGTTTCCAGCAGGTGACGCTTCCTACCAATAGATGGAGCAGCCCGACAAATAAACCCTCAGTTCGGACGGTTCTCTGAACACGGCCGGAATAGAGGGCTTACGCAAAGGACTATTTCTCCCCCCCCCCCAACAACAACAAAAAAAAGAAACAACGGCGGACGCGGCATGTTTTGAGTTCCTAAAGGCACGAAAAACAGGCCTTTGGCGACTGTGTCAGGGCCTGAGTTCGAAAAGGCGTTCGTAACTCAAGGCCGGCAGTGGTGTCAGGGCGGAGTTCGGAAAGGCGGTTGTGTTTTTTTCTTTTTCTTTTCTTTTCTTTTCATTCTTTTTTTTTTTTTTTTTTTCCGGTCGGTTGTGCCGTGCCGCGCCGGTCCGCGGCTGCAAGGAGTTTTTTTTTTTCCGGTCGGTAACGCTGCGCCGCGCCGCGCAGAGGCTTGGAGGGGGAAAAAAAAAAAACAACGATGTATCGGGCCCATGGTCACCCCAGATTGGCCACGGCCGAGATGTCTCGGCCACACCCCAGATTGGCC
>BFEA01000409.1:617788-655716 GCA_003427395.1 Chara braunii
TAGGAGTTTCTTTTTTCTCTTTTTTTCTTTTTTTTTCTTGATTTTCCTCGTCTTTTTTGTTTTTGATTTTTTTAAAATCCTTCGAAACGTTAAAAAACAGAAAACAAATATGGGGTTGTAGATCTTGAAAAGATCTACAACCCCATATATTTTTATTTTTTTATTGTTTTTTTTTTGCCCCCCTAATCACCTTCGTACGACCATCGTCCGTACGGCCGTACGGGCGTCCATACGTCCGTACAGACGGGCCATACGGAAACCCCCCGTAGGACGTACGGGGGACAACACAGCCAGTAATGAGTATGAAAAGTTTTTTCAGATCAGGCCGAATTAAAATGAGCGTCGAGGCCAGGACAATTTTCAATATAGAAAAAGTTTGCTCGCAACCCACATCCCAGTGCAATGGCTGGTCCTTCCGCAAAAGATTCGTCAGGGGCCGTGCGATCCCCACAAAGTCCCAAATGAATCGACGATAGTACGAGGCCAGTCTCAGGAAGGCCCGGTGTGAGGAAACCCGGGGAGGGGCGCCTACTGTTCGCTCAAGCCAAGGGCAACGACGCCTGTCACTCACCGCGCCCGCTTCCGAGGTCCTCAGCGAGCAGCAGGGTTGTGGGGTTCGTTAGTCAGTCTTCTTCCCCACGTGTCGAGGGATCTTACACAGTTCCCGAAAAATATACTTTTTCTTTGCCCAACCGATGTCCTCCCATCACTTGACCAGATTTAGATCCCAGGACAGACTTATTCGTGAACACTCTTCCCCTCTTTCTCCCTTCTCCTGTTCGACCTGATTCTAGTTCCTACGCTGTTTTGACCCAGAACAACTTTGCCCTGCAAAGCGGGAAGTATAGAGAGTTGTACAAATATGCAGAAATGATATAAGGCTAACCCAACCCAATTTCAAACGCTTACCTCCCCCTCTTCTTTTTTCTTGAGTTTCAATTCGATCAATTAAGGGGTAATCAGAAGATTAAAGAGCTAAAACCCAGTCCTGTTTTTGAGTGAGTCTAGAGGGCCAATGTACAAGCTCGTTTTTTGTGTGCCTACAAATCAATTATCAGCTCGTTTATCACGTGGTACAGTTGTCGGAATAGCGCACAGACCAACCCCAAATAGACAGCCAAACTTCCGAAATTTCCTTTCAATCAAGTATGGACAGCAGGCCAATCGAAAGGCTATTCACAAACAAACCTGACCGTAAGCAGTGAGGCAGCAAGATAGTCAAAGGACTCTAGTAAGCAGCGAAACAATTGACGAGTTTTTCTACGAATGTTTACTCCGAAGCTATTCTCGATTCATGCAGTGACACGCCAGTGCCCCAATTGAGTAGCCCCTTCCCCAGGGTGGGTATATACTCGCGAGCTGTCACTGGTGGTTAAACGCACAATCATAATGTTGAAACATATTTACCCCCCCCCTTCTGGCAGAGTATCCTTCGTCGCCTCTTTTTCAATCTCTCTCTCTCGCTGATCTTTCTCTCCTTCTTTCTCTCACTTTCCCTCGCTGATACACACACATTCCACACATTCTCAGTACACTCACTCCTCGGAGTGTCCCGTTGACTGAGGGAAGAAATTTACTGTGAGCACATATGAAAATTCTCTGCCGTTTTCGTCAACTTTGCCCATTCAACCGAGAGTGATGATGCTGCACTTCTCATATCCTCGTTTCCCTCGGACCTGGCAGCTGTTACTAAGATACGGGAACCCGATGCCTGATAGGTCAGTCACGCATTCAAGTGTGAGCCCTTTCGAAACAGGAAACGCTCGTCGTGCGTCGTTCTTCATATTTGTGGTCCGCCAGTTGATTTCGCACTCGTCTTGTGATGTCGCATACACTCCACGCCTGCAACTCCCTTGGGTCTTTCCCCCCCTCCTTATGCGGAGCTGCACGTTTCCCTCTGTTGACTAGCCTTGCTTGCAAGTCGGACCCCTCCTCCGCTCAGTCAATGAAGCACTAGAAAAGGAAACAATGCGTTTACAAGTTGGCTCCCCCGATGTTCCTGCGCGCCAAGGGCCAGAGCATTCGGCTCACGAGCGAGGTTTATGTCACAGCCCTCTGCCCTCTGCACGAGATCATGGCACGAGGGAGTAGTCGCTCACACTTTGAAGACTCCTAGATGATGCTCTCGACCAATGTGCCACCGTGTGAAACGAGCTCTCAACGCTTGTTTGAGTAGTTGAACTTCTATTCGTCCCTACGGGAGAGCGCGACAGGTATTCAACGCGCGAGCGAGGTTGGTCGATCCAGCCTGCTTCTTGATCGCTCCGAGAGAATACGTGATCGATCGACCCGGGCATGTCCGCACAACTGAACGTGCCTCTTCCTCTGCTCACCAAGCCCTCACCAAAGTGCCTTAGCTGATGGTGCACACCAGGCGCGCCCTCAATCGTCCTCTTCGTCCCGAACCGGCATCTGCCCTGGGCACAGAGAGCTGACTCGTACTCACGCCCTGTTTCCTGACCGCGCTCCTAACGAAACAATTACAAGCAAATCTTCCACCTCTTGACTGTCCCGGGGAGTTTCTAGGCAGGGGTAATCGCTGCCAGCGATAGTGGCTGAGTATGCCACGCACCCCACCTTCTTCGCTCCTTCCTGCTTAAGCTCCCTTCCTGTGTCCCCTGCACCTCCCGTGTCTCACACCAGTGGGCTGTGTACACCTTGCATATTGTGTCTTCACCCGTTCGCCATTCAGTCTATATTCCCTTCCCAGCGGGAGACCGTGGTTTCGGTACTTTCCGAAACGAGCGTATGGCCCAAACAGTCCTCCGGTACCAGACTCCCAAGGGCTAAAGTACGGTACCCAGGAACTGGCATGCTCAGCGTAGGGTGAGCAGGCTATTCAACAACAGTTTCTCTGATCAGTACCGAGAGCTTAATTCATTGGCCTAAACCAGGACCGGAAAATCGTAACAGGCGGCCCTAGCAATAGGGGGAATCCTCCTCGACCTTTGAGCCTATCACCAATACAATGTGCTCTGTCCAAAGTACAGTACCGTCTCAAAACAAGCCCTGTGGGTGTCATACCAATGCCAAAAATAGTAAGTATGGACAGTCCCGAACTGTACCTGCATCGTGACCATACCTGGGTTGATGTACCGAGCCTCAGAAGCCGGCAGACGTTCATCCCATTAATTGCACCTGAAGTAGTTGTTACGAACAGTATGGGCTTGTGCCATCGCCATACCAATGCAAAGCCTGAAGTAGTCACCTGAAGCTACCACTTGGAGCCGCAGCAACGCAAGTAAACTGAACCCGGAATAGTCAATCGGAGTCGCTGTAACCTGTACCGTGCCGATGGCGGACCAATACCGAACCTGAAAACAATGCGGTGGCGTGTACCACACCGATGCCAAGCCAAAACCGAGCCTGAAACATGTC
The DNA here is from genome assembly GCA_003427395.1 of Chara braunii. Lineage (NCBI taxonomy): Eukaryota > Viridiplantae > Streptophyta > Charophyceae > Charales > Characeae > Chara > Chara braunii. The sequence goes on from BFEA01000409.1 coordinate 621,167, forward strand.
GATGTCGAACCAATACCGAGCCTGAAATATGTCGAATATCGTAGAATGTCACAACCTCGTAATAGTACGGAACCTCCCCGAACTGTGTGTCTGAACCGAACCAACGACCACACTGAAGCAATGAGGCTGAGTGGAACATACCAAAACAGTACCAGCGGCGACACCACGCCGGCCATACGGTCCCACTCACTCCAAACACCCAGATTACAGCAATCAAGTAAATCACATAAATCCAGTATATCACGCGAGGGCTCACGATTATCGAGGAATAGAAAGAATCGTTAGAATCGGGGTAAATGAATAACCCGGGATTAAAACCCATCGCGAATAATTCAAATAAAATTTAATCAAATATTAAATAATCGTTAGTTTTTTTTTTTTTTTTTTTTAATTATTTTCCTCATTTTTAGTTCGGCCATCGAGAAAAACGAAAATGAAGACCGATTTCATCAGAAATAGATTCCGACGAAATTTAATTAAATAACAAATATTCCTTTGTTTTTTTTTTCTTCTATTATTTTTAATTATCTTCCTTGTTTTTAATTCTATTATTGAAAATAATTAAAATGAAGAGTTCAATTGTCAATTTAAATTCCGATGGGATTTAATGAAATAGCAAAATTCTCTTTGTTCTTGCTCTTCTTATTATTTTTAGTCCCTTTGGCTCAATTTTAGTTTTGCTCTCATTATTAACAAAATTTGAGAGCTCCATCTTCCCATCGATTGGGTGATGTAGAAGAGTCGCGCCAAGGCCTACTCTCATATTACCGTCCCCCAGCTAGCCATCTCGGGAATAGCCTCGGAATGAACGAATACAATGGGCTTCAGGTGCGGCAAGCGCAACCATTCCTTTCGTTGATTTCAAGGGTCAGTGTCAGTATTCGACATGGAGAATATTAGGGGTCTCTCTTCGTCGTCTTCAATCCCTAATTTCGCCCGACGGCTCGGACGAAATCCCCGGTCAATCCTCCTTTAGACATATAATCTAAGGGTTAATCCGTCAGATTTCTGGTGACCAACTTACCTTCGGCCGCCCGACAAACAAGCCCGGACCTCCTCTCAACGCCCCCGTCGAACCCGCACCGTCATAATCAGACGAATCGTATAAGATTTAGATTGACCACTCGAGCATGACTTTTATATTTGCGCTTATTTGTCTGGCGCTTGGGTTTTTCTGGAACTCTAGGACTGAGAGGGTGTTTCTTTCCTCTCCTATGGTGCGATCGTTTGGGTTTAGATATAAGGATATTTTTCAGTTTCTTTCTTCGTGAGAATGACAGTGCAGCAGATGCGCCACCTCGCCTAATACGGACTCGGCGCTTAGACCCTCGTAACAAAAAAAATCGTTTCTTTTTCTTTCCCAAAGTCAAGCCCTTCACTTTCCTAGTCTCCATTCTCTTTCTCTTCTTTGAACTCTCCCCAATCTCGAACCGTCTTGATGGCCCTTCATTTTTCGCCTTGGTTTTTCCCCTCCCTTTATGGTCTGACAGTGTCAACGCAGGAGTAGGGGTATTCCTTGACTTAAACAACTTCAGTCTAGCCCCTCCCACATGATCCTTCCATTTAGACCCATCTAGCTCATCAATCATATATGCTCCCCAACTAAGTGCGCCGACTACGCGGTAGGGTCCCATCCATCTGTTAGCCAACTTTCCTGACCACATCCTCTCCAGAGCTGTATTGTAGAGAAGTACCATATTCCCTACTCTCGTAAGGTAGGGAATACGACTCACCCGTCTGTGGGTCGTAGATCCGCCTGGGCGGTGTGGCCCTCTCTCTGCCTCTTCAAAGCTGCTCTCGGATGTACTGGTCCCTCCAGTCACACCAAAGGTTAACATAGACCCCCACTATTCAGCCCCAAGGTAACACCCCCAACCCTGAAAAGTGCATTGGAGATCATTTTTTTTCAGTTTTTTTTTGTTTTGTTTTTTTGCCCTGTTTTAATTTTTCGTTAACGTCTGTGTGTGCCAAGTTTGATGTTTATTGGGGTCTTGGAGCTCACTATTTTGGCCAGCCCTGAAAAATCCTGAAAATCCTGAAAACTTAAAAGAGTGAATTTTGCATGCAAACACACTTTTGCCTTGGGGTTTAAGGCCCCTTTGATCAATTTTTTTTAATTTTTTTTTTTGCTGTTGGTTTATTTGGTGTCCACTCTATGGACTGGTGACAAGTCTGGCGTAAAAGGCATGGTACGTTTGTTATAATGACCCTGAAAAAAACCTGAAAATTTAGGGCTTTGTTAACCTCTTCTCTCCAGTCATCCTTACCTCAGTCACCTCTAGGGTATCTTCGTTCGTACGTAGGTGAGCGTCGGACAGTTGACTCTCGCCGAAAACTCGGAGGTTCAGTTCGACTCTCCATTCGCACCACCGTGGCGGCCTTGTTTGGCTCTGCAATGATCGAACAGGCCATTACCTCAGGCTCCCTGTCGTCGGGTTGCTCTACACATCTCAATGGAGCGTTCTGCCTGATACGCTCCTTGAGGTCTCGCAGAGCACAATCCGGTGATGCTCGGTACACAGTAGCCTGCTGTTCCTCATCTGAATGCGGACCCATCGTGTCAGACTCCATACACTTTACTCCTCTTCTAGCTTGAGTTTGTATCGGGAGTCTACTGTCCTTATCCCACGAGCAGGCAGCCCCGACCTAATGTTAGAACCGACAGCCCGGACCTAATGTCAGAATCCGGCAGCCCAGACCTAATGTTAGAATCCGGCAGCCAGGACCTAATGTCTGAATCCGGCAGCCCGGATCTAATGCCAGAACTAGTCCTACCGATCTCTAAATGCCTAAATCTAGCTCTCAACTGCCCTCAATATCACTATCACTCTTCCACTCTCATCTCGGACCTCGTGTGTCCGTTCAACACCTAATATCCCACTGTCAAGGAAATGTCGCCCTTCTTGTCCTTCTCCTAACCTCTAACACTCCTGTCTCGGGACACCTGACTCCCCTACAAATCGGACTCCCTATAGCGCGTAACTCCTCGCGAGTACAAGCTTGCAACCGCTCTCGTAAATCGATAGATGTTCTCCTCTCCAGATCGCTTAACCCTCGCCGTACGACGTTGGCTCCTACCAGTAGGTACTCACCTCCTCTTGCCATCAAACTCCTGATGTCGTATGGCGAGTTTAATCATAGTGCTAAAGTTTTCCTTCTGCACGATCTGATACGGAGTTGAAGGTTTATGAATTCCTTCAAAGATCATTATCCGCGTGTTCCAGTTAACGTTTCTCCCTAATGATAGTAACCTATCTCTTTCGCCTTCTACAATCTCTTCTGCACGCTCCCAACATCGACCGTACACAAGATCTACTTCTCTCTCCGTAGGCAGGTAGATCCTCACATCATATATGTCTAAATGGATAAACCTGGCAGTCATCACATATAGACGTATCTCCTCCCATCCGCTATCCATAAACTCATACCCCTCTACCTCATATGAAATCACTTCTCTCCTCCCTAGCGAACTCAAAAGGCCACAGATAGTCGCTAGTCTCTCCTCGGATGGTCTGTTTCTGACAAGAAATCTCTCTCTTCTCGACTGTAATTCACACTCAGATCATGCCTTCATCCTAGTCATTCCTTGTCGACTTCCTGGGCTCATCCTTCATCCTGACTGTCCTGGCAAAATCTACTAATGTCTCCCATCCGTTCCGCTCCAGTCCTCTGTCCGGGATCGGCGGTCTAGGCAGATCGTCAAAAATCGAGATGTCATCTCAGACCTCAACAGTCTTTCCTAAGTCCTCTAATCTCTCTCTTTATTCTCTCAACTTCCACGCGGCTATCCTCCAACACCTCGTGTAGACACAGAACTCCTCGCGCTCCCTAGGTAAATATATACCTGCGTGGTATACTTCTAAGTCGGAAAAATATACGGTCATTACATAAAACTGATTTTTGTCACAACCGCTGTTTGCTTCCTGATATCTGACTACCTCGTAGGGAAAGATTTCCCGTCTGGTAATCACGCTCAAACTTCGGAGCACTTTCTCGAGGTCAAGTTTACTGGGTCCGCTCCATCCCGAAAACTTCCACCTTCTTCACGCGAACTCCGCCTCCGGTAGTGGTATCTCTCATCCGTCACCATGAACCACCTAGCATTCCATCGCGATTAACGCTAAGGCTAACAGGACTCTGTCTGCAAAATCCTCTAAGAATATGTAGAACGTTTCGAGGTCGTCTATATCCCCAAAATCTTCAACATCCGCTAAGGTCTTAATGTACTCGTTCCAGTACCGGTTGTGAGCTTTGAGCAATCTGAGAACGGAGCTGTCTACTATGACCCCTGCTAACTCTCCAACCACTTTCGCCTCACTCTCTAGGAGTCTCACTGCCTCTTTAGGAGACTTGCGCCACACCCTACACAAGGGCCGCTCATCGAAGGGAGACGCGCATATTACGTACTTAATCAGACGCACGCTCTCCTCTCCTACCAGAGTCCGGTCACTCGCGCTCCTTCAACGCTTGTCGAGTGCATTTTGCTTCTTCGATTATGCTGAGTCTCTCCAGATGATCTAATTGTATCACTACACAGGTCACCGATCCATCTAACTTCCCTACAACATGCATGAAAAACTTATCATTGGTATACTCACTCGTTCCGCTCATCGTCTCATTTCATTGTCTCGACGTTCCTTCGGCATTCTCCTTCTCTTTCGGCGCTGTAGCCTCTGACGACTCCTCTGTCCTTTCCGTCGACTTAAATGACCGCTTTGCTTCCTCACTACTATGATCTCCCGCCTTTATGCTTTTCAAAAAATCTAGACGCCACCTTCTAAAGAATTCTCTGTCCTCTCTAAAGAGTTTCACTAACGCCCTCGTCGCTGCCTCTATCCTACGCAACTCACTATCACTCTTGCTGGATCTGCAATCCATAATCTTGTTGCCCAACTCCTTGACTTGTTTTGCCACCGGGTCATGATATGATCCTTAACTCTCTTTATTCTCTCATCCATATTTTCCATCCTCTATGACCCATCTCTCTCTAAGTCCCAAACACCTAGCACATCTTATTATGAGCTTCCATGGTTGTCGCGTCTCGAACTATCTCTTAGTGCACTCTTCCCTTCACGCAGATGACCACCTCATACACCATCCAACTCTGTGTTGTTAACTCCTTCAGTGCTCCTAACCTCTGTCCCCGTATGACATCCTCAATAAGTTCTTTGAACTCGCTGTCCAACAGTTCCTCGTCTATACTCACCCTCAGAAGAATTTGTAGTGTCCCGCCGTCACGTGCTAAGCGCCTAGAAACAACTCGAGCATACGGGAGTCGTCGCAAGGAAGGTTCATATCGCTCGTCAGCAGGCGGACGACTCGTCACTCTCCCGGGAGCAACCACTGGAGGATTCCTATCATCCACGCTCCTCCAGGAGTCGCAACCTCTGCGATCCCACCGGAGATAGTACGAAGCTCGGGGTCTATGTTGATATAGTGGTAGCTCACACTCTGTCATGACAAAGCAACTCGAATCATATTCTGCCTCTTGCTTACACCACCGTCTCGTCAAATAACAACTCAGCGCATGTATCCAGCCGACCATACCATCACCTCGTACGTTAACTTTGTCTGGAAGGTCACGCATACGAGAACGCCTGACCGGTACTCACGTATGAATTCTCTGGCTCGTCGAAGGCACTCCTTCTCTGTCAGATCCTCGTTTATGTGCGCTCTGAGTAAAACGGTCACTGTGAAACCTCCGTTCACTAATTGCCTGCTTACATTAACCCCGTAGTCGTCCGACCTGGCATGCCTCCTATCGCTGGTCCCTAAACAGATGCCTCAGCTCCTCCAAGCCAACGTACCTGTCCTCCACGTGTCTTCGACAATAGTCGATCAGATCGGCAGGCCTCAAACAATCTATCCAGCAAGTAGCGTCGATTAGGTCTCTCAGCGTCTCCTTGTCCGACTGTCCCCACCTTACGTAGACCGCGTAGTACGCCTCCTTGAATCGAGGCGCTAGCCCTAACCAGAGCGCGTACAACGTGTGGTTAACTGCTTTAGTCAGACAGTCCATGCTCCCGTAAGTTTGTTCTATGACAAACGTAGGGAGAGCCAACCTCTAGCTCTCTACAGGGTGATAGACTGGGTGCGGAAGCCCGATTACGACTCGGACGGTGTACGACCTCTCTCCTGCAAAACCCGTCAGTCGTCGTCTCACTATCGATTCCGCTAAGACTTCGTACTTCCACCAGTCCCTGCTAGCACCGACGAGTGTCAGCCCTATCTCTAGGTCTCGTGCTCTGTCAAACACAAGATGCCCAATCTCTTCCAGTCACCGAGGGATATCAAACCCTCTATCCTCTGAAATCACCGTGTACAGGAAGACGCCCCTAGCCAACCAAGTACCAAAGTGTCGAATCGGTACGCTCGCTATCTCCTCTAAGTGTACCGGAAGAGGAACATCGAATCCCACAACTGTCTCTCTTGGCCCTGTCAGCTTCCTCACTTTATAGGTATTTGAATCGCGCGTCGGAACATAAGTCGACCATAGGTCCAAGCCACTCCTCATCACGCCATCTGTCTCACCGATGCAAGTACGAATGTCCCTAATCTCTAATCCGTGTCACCAACTCTATCATCTCGTGCCATCCGTATCTAGATAAGTTTTTCCCTATGACTGGAGGAGTCCGAATCCCTTCAAACACTTCGATCTCAGTATCCCAACTAACTACCTTTCCTTCTTGTTGTAATCGTACCACCTCTCCTGCCACCAATCTAGCAGCACTCTTCCAAGCCCTCTCACTCAGTCCTCCCCTTGCCCGGTTTGCAGGATGTAGCGGACCCATCAGGTGTGGTGCTCCGCTAGTAATAGAGATGGAGATGGAGGAAGAAGGGGGGAGCGAGATGGCACAACGCAACTCCCCACGCAAGACTCCAACGCACGTACTCCAAGATGTGCAAGTCAAGAATGATCCGAAAAACAGACAATGGCTGGGGTATACCCCAGCGGACTGACAGACTAGACTGGACTGGCTGGTACCAACAGAGGCACCGGCCTGGACTGGACTGGACTGCCCCCGAATAGAACACAGGCCTGTGAGAACAGACCAAGGGGCTGGTCTCACAGACCCACCAGAGGTCCACTACACGATCATCGGCATGTGATGGATCGCCTAGATACAAGCACGCTTCCGCGAAGAAGCGGAACTCTACCAAAGAAAAGAAAAACTGAGTAGTCTAGGATGCGGAGCGAGCTCCATACAAAGTCCATGCGATGCAACCTAGGTTAGAAAATGTCACAAAACAGCAATGTCACAACTAACAACTTAAGTAAAAGCAGGAGCAACTAACTACCATACATGTCCTAGGAAAGCAGAAGCAACTAACTAACATACATGTTCTAGGAAATCAGAAGCAACTAACTAACATACATGTCCTAGGAAAGCAGAAAGTAATGACAACTAGATCCTAGAATGTTGGAGGCAGTAGCCTCAGTCTGAGAGCAACAGAGCAACAACAAAACAACCATATCTCACAGGAGAAGTGTGTCGCAAACCAAAGGGTGGGATGGTCTCTGAGGGAGGCGAATGCAGCCTAGGGGTCGAAAACTCCTAAAGGCATCCACACATAGATAGCAGGGAGACACATGTCATCAGGCTCAATGGGGGTAGGGAACTCGGAGCGAACAGAACCAATGACCCTAACAGATAGACCATCAGGGCGGGTAAAGCTCGACTAAGGGGTGACCGCTATGGAGGGTCGACCATGCAAGGGAACAAGGGAGCCTAGTATACTGGGCGCACCTAGATGAAGCATGCGGGGCGGCCTAACTAGGGCGTGAGGGCCGGCAGAGGGTAGAAAGATGATGGGTAAGGGAATCATGCAGGTGACTCCTAAGGTGGGGAAGTCGGAGCTAGATCCGGAAGATGGGAAGCCAGAGCAATGCTACGGTCCCGATGCCTATACGTATACCAAGGGAAAGCCCAACTAAGAGGAACCCGGCTAAAGGGAGACCATCATGCGACACAAGCAGGGTATTGTACAGGGTAAAGTGGTAAGGGAGTGATGACGTCTGAAGTAGGCAGAGCTGATCGTGACGAAGTCTATGAAGCTGCCGATGACGTCCGCAATGAGAAGTCCAGAATGTCGTCGAGGAAGAGCCGCAACGTCGACGAGCTGAAGTAGCAAAACTGGAGTGGATGGAGTACTGAGAAGTCAAAGACGTGGGAAGGTAAGTCAGAGTCAATTGTTGTATCGAGCAGGATGACGACGAGTGCGTTGTGGACGCTCAGAAGCATCCGGCTGCTGCTAAAGGTCAGCCTCAGATGGAGCAGGCTCGACTTTAGCGGTCTCCTCAGCTTGGGGAGAAGGAGGAGGGTCAGTGGGCTGAGGAGGAGCAGTGAACCCGACACGACGAGCACGGTCATAGGCACGCACCAACATGCGAGCTTGCTGCAAGTGCTCGAGGGGCTCCCAGGTAGCCTCCTCATCAGGGTAACCCTTCCAACGTACGAGATACTCGACGTGGGGATGGTTGTCGTCGGTGACTCGGCGACCAATGATGTCTGAAACGAGGAACTCCTCGTGGCCGTCCACCATGATGGGTGGAGGGCGCTCGTATGGTCGTCCAGCGAAATGCTCAGATGGTCTGCGGTAAGGACGCAGTAACGAGACGTGGTAGACATCGTGCACACGAGTCTGGCGTAGGTAGTCGGGCAGCTTCACATGAAAGCTGACCGGGCTGGATGCCGTATCAGAACTGACGGCCTGGAGGATGCGGCATGGGCCAAAGAAGCGACGCCAAAACTTGCGAAGCGTGTCCGCTTCGAGCTGTAAGTGGCGAGTGTCGATAAGCACATCATCACCGACTTTGAATGGATGATCCATCCTCAATCGGTTCGCACGTGCTGCCATGCGAGTCTGGGAAGCGGCTATGTGCTCATGTGCGGTCTTCATGATCGACGTCATGTGTGCAACCCAATCATCCAGCGCAGGACAACTCATGTCGGGATGCAACTGGGACGGTCGAAAGAAGTCCGCGGGAACACGAGGGTGGTAGCCGAGGTCGCAATAGTAAGGCGACATCCCCGTGGATGGCGAGACGGCGTGGTTGTAGGCTATCTCCGCGTGGGCAAGATGGAGATCCCACTGCTGGTCGTCACGAACAATCTTTCGGAGAATATCTCCAAGAGTCCTGTTCGTGATCTCGGTCTGGCCATCAGTTTGAGGATGGTAGGACGAGGAGAAGCGGAGCTGAGTGCCGTAAACCTCGTGGAACCGTCGCCAGAATCGGCTGGTAAAGCGAGGGTCACGGTCAGATATGATGCTCAGAGGTAAGCTGTGGTCACGTACGACTCGGTCAAATACGATGTCGGCGACCTCACGTGCACTGATGGCATAGCGGCACGGAACAAAGCATGCACGCTTCGTGAAGCGGTCGACGACGACCAGGATAGCATCATGACCTCGAGGGGTCTGAGGACGAAGGGGACCGATAAAGTCCATCGAGATGGACTGCCAACGACCCTAAGGGATAGGAAGAGGCTGGAGCAAACCATAAGGCAAGTGGTTCGCACTGTTCACCTCCTGACAGGTGGGACACTCTGCGACGTAGTCCTTCACAAAGTCCTTGCGCTTCGGCCAGACGTACAGGCGGCTCACACGAGCCAACGTCTTGTGGAAGCCCATATGACCGGCGGCTGCCTGGTCATGGAACTCTGCTACTACTCGGACACGTAGTTGTCCTGTCCAGTGGAGGGAACGCAAATACCGGGCTCTCTGGTGCCTTGTGAACCGTGCCAGTACACAAGACCGTTGTCCCCGAGAGAGTAGTTCGGGACGGCCTTGCCGCTCTGAAGGGTCGCGTGGATGTCGCGATAGTCGGGGCAGTGGCGGTACTGAGTGCGAAACTCGTCGATCACCGAGKGGKGGACGGKGGTGACCGAGATGGAAGAGAGCTGGATGTGCTCCTGGTTGTGGTCAGAGGGACGGGATAAGGCATCTGCGACTCGATTAGTCTCACCCTTGATGTGCTCAGTGGTGAAACTAAACTCGGATAGGTCGCGCCACCAGCGAGCCTGTCGAGGAGTGAGTTTCGGTTTTGTCAGAAAAGCCTGGACAACAGAGTTGTCCTTACGCACCGTGAATGGTGCCCCGTGCAGGTAGTGACGCCAGTGCCGAGTGGCATAAACTACTGCGAGAACCTCACATTCATCAGCGGTGTAGTTTATCTCGGCGGGCAGGATCTGACGGGAGTAGGAGGCTATCGGACAATCACCTGAGCGAGACTCGACAGTGCCGTCCTCGGCGATGGTAGGAGAATAGTCAATAGAAGGCTCGTAAGTAGCGGGACGAGTAGGCGTCAGTCGGGAGGCAGTGGGAGGGATAGGTGGTGGGAAGCGAGGGATATGAGGATGCGAGGAATCAGGAGAGGAGGGGAAGACCTGAGAAAGCACTGCTCCTACAGCAAAGTCTGACGCATCGGTGGTAAGGGTAAAAGGGCGGTCAAAATCGGGTAGGTGAAGAACCGGTGCGCATGTCACCGCCTTCTTGAGGGCGTGGAAGACGTCCTCGTGGAGGGGTGTCCAAGCCCAGGGTGGGTTCTTCCGGAGGAGGGTGGAGGTAAGGACGTAGGAATACCTAGCGTATCCCCGGATGAAATTACTATAGTAGCTGGTCAGGCCTAGGAACTTGCGAAGCTGCTTGGCGGATGTGGGGGCGGGTCACTCCGCCATAGCAGTGATCTTCTCGTCGTCCATGTGGAGACCCTGGTCAAACACGTAGTGTCCTAAGAAATTCACTTTGTGTTGGGCAAAGCGGCACTTGCTCAGCTTGGCGTAGAAGCCATGTCTGCGCAAGCGGTCAAGGACGTCGCGGAGGTATCTGAGGTGCTCCTCAAGGGTACGACTGTAGACCAGGATATCGTCGAGGTACACGAGAACGAACTGCTCCAGGATATCCCTGAAGATGTCGTTCATCACCCTCTGGAAGGTGGCGGGTGCGTTGGTGAGACCGAATGGCATCACCGTAAACTCATAGTGGCCGAAGCGCGATCGGAACGCTGTCTTCAGCTGGTCGGTTGCAGCGACGTGGATCTGATGGTAACCGCTACGAAAATCAATCTTCGTAAAGAAGCGGTTGCCTGCTAGGCGGTCGAACAACTCATCGAAACGAGGCATGGGGTAGCTGTTCTTAACCGTGTAGCGGTTGAGACCGCGGTAGTCGATGCAGAGACGAAGAGTTCCATCCGCTTTGCGAGCAAAGAGGACGGGTGCACCCCACAGGGAGTTGCTGGGTTTAATGAAACCCAGTCTCAGGAGCTCCTCAAGCTGACGCTTGAGTATGGTGGCCTCGAGGATCGGGAGTCTATAGGGTGCCTGATGGTGAACACGATAGTCAGACACAAGTTGGATGGAGTGCTCGACGTCACGCATCGGTGGGATGCCGGCGTACGAGAACGACGATGGGAAGACGTCGTGGTACTCTCGGATGAGGTCACGAACTGCGGGCTCCACGTCATCCGTATATCGTGCGAGTTCCTCAGCGTCGGCGTCAGCGCGCGACTGCGAGGTGGACTCGACGGACGATGGAGGGACGAAAGTAAAGATGAGATTCATGGAGATAGAAGGAGGATCTGGCTCCAGAGGGATGACCTCGGCGTCGGGACAGGGTGAATCATAGTGTAAGAGATCCGTCACGTTCACCATAAAGAAGGTGACGTCGTCCTGTCGGATGAAGTGGGCGAACTGCCGAGGCGAGGTGACAGTGATAGAAGGAGGTGGTGTGGGCACGGAAGGCTCCGGGGGAGGAGGATCAGGGCGTGGTGTCGCGGTGGTACCTATGAAAGGTACACGATACGTCTGTCCACACTTCGTTTTGAGAACGAGAGTGTTGGTCGCACAATCGGCCTCGGTGCTGTGGAAGCACGGAGTGCCGAGAATGAAGTCGTACCCCGTCTCCATCACATCGAAATGTGCAGAGGAGCGGTGGCGACGAGACGCCGGGGAACGATCACTTGGCTCGAGAGTGAGGAAGAAAGGGAGGTCGGTGACCGTCTGATCGAAGAAGCGTTGGGTCTTGTCATCCCCTTGGGTAACGGAGATGGGAGTCGGAGACCCTGTCGTGGGTAAGCGGGCTTCTTTCACCACGCGTAGGTGAATAAAGTCGCCCTGAGAACCGGAATCCCACAGCGCTGAGTACACCCTCGTAGAGGTTCCGAGTCGTACGGGGATAATCGGTAGGGTGCGATCAGGGTCAGAGAGGATGGTGAGAAAGGCGACGCAGGGTGGCGACATGGAGGGTGAGTCGCTCCTGACGAGCCTGGAGCATGCTCAAGTTCAGAAGAGAGGACACAACGTCCTCGCAAGTAGCGAGCTGCTCGTTACAACGGGCTGAGCGAATGGCTCGACGCGTCGGTAGTCGCGGCGGCGAAGGAGGGGAGACGGTGGTCTGTAGAGGCGCAGACGGTACTGCGACAGAGGGCTGAGTACACTCTGCCGAGTCGTGCGATACCTCGGCTCCAGTAGCGAGAGGGGCGAACCGCTGTCAGGCGGCCACAAGCAGTGCGCCGCCTGAAATCTGCGGCTTTGGGGCTTAGGCTCAGGGACAAGTCTGTGTTTTGACGGTACTCTGGTATGATCAGGCAGCAGAAATTAGAGGAGCTCAGGGCACCCCTGATTTTGGGCGCACTGAACCTTACGATTAACCCTCAAAGATGGCGAGATGGGTGGCCGCACTCGGCGCATCTAGGGACCGTCATTTCCGGCCTTTCAGAGGGTTAGACCCAGATTGGCCTGCCGCGGAGAGGCATCACGGAAACTGACCTCGCCGCAACGTTTTTGTGGCATACGACCGAGGCCGAAATGAGACCTCAAATTTTTGTCTATTTTAGTACCATAATTAAAGATGGGGAAAAGGGATTAAGACCAGTAGGGGAGAAGGAAAAAATATAATATCCCTTAATTTTTTTATTTTTCACGGCATTTAATTCAAGGGGGAATACCCTTGTTATTTTATGTTCCCGGCAATGAAATTAAAAACATAGAAAAAGATTAAAAATGATAAAAGAGAAAAGAAACAAAAGGAATTCGGCCATGTATTTAAACTTTCTCGGAATTTAATTTTGGAGAACTTACGATTAATTTACTATTTCCGACAATAGAATTAAGGAAATGGAAGAATGATGAAAAACAATGAAAGGGACGGGAACCCATGACTATTGGGAGATTGGCCTCATTTCGCCTCGATTACCCGCCATCAGCTCTGACCTCGGATTAAACATCTTCCCCGGATTTTAACAGTTTTCACTACTATCGATGGTCGAGGTTCCTTGTGTCGCTTTCCCTGGTTTGCTTGATTACTAACATTACCGCAGTTGAAATGTTCTGAGAGCGGGAGTCGCATGGACAGCATGGGGTGGTGCTACGTTGGGTCAACTATGGTGTTTGGTTCGGTACGGATACGAGGGTTGTTACGGAGTGGCTACGTCCTACGGTGTCTGATGTGCTTCAGGTACGGTATGGGCCCGGTGACAGCGGTTTCACTACGGTGACTTATTTTCAGGTTTGGGACAGCTGCGGTGATTTATTCTCAGGGCCGGGGCCACTACGACAGTTATTCCAGGTTTGGAACCTTGGCGGCAGTTTATTTTCAGGTCCGGGATCATTGAGGCGGTTTACTTCAGGTTCGGTACTATTCCCGCGCCGCTGCATCTTGTCATGTTCGACATATTTCAGGTACGGTATTGGTTCGGCATTGGCGTGGTACACGCCCCTGCATCACTTTTAGGCTTGATCTTGGATCGGCATTGGCACGATATGGGTTACAGCATCTCCAAGCGATTACTTCAGGCTCTGCATTGGTGCGGTAACGATACAGTGTGTTGTACGGTGACAACACAGGCTGCTACAGCTTAAACCGATAATTCCCAGGTTCGGCATTGTTATGGCGACGACACAAACCCTTATTGTTTGTGGCAACTATATCTGGTGTAATTAGTGGGTTGGCACGTCTGTAGGCCTCTGAGGCTCGGTACAATCTCTCCAGGAACGGATACGGCGCAGGTATAGTTCGGGACTTAGCTGGCACAGTTATTTCCTTATTTCCTGATGCGGTACTCCGGTGTAGTTCGGGACCGCTAGTGTGGCCAGGCCTTACGTGGAAACCATTGTGTCGGTGCTTGAGACTGCAAGTGCCTCCTGTCCGCTGAGACCACTGTGCGGGCTGCAGACCACATATAGTCAAGCCAGTGAAGTGTCGGGGCCTATTGAGCAGTTGCGGAGACCAGGGGGACCAGGGCGAACTGGTGGGAGTGACCAAGGCGACCGTTGTCACAGCAGCGGGGAGACCAGAGGGAGAACAGGTCATTTGGGGATGGAGTAACGGCGCGACCAGGGAGAACGGGGCGCATAAGGGCGGGCGACCAGCGTGAACGTAGCTCGCTGGTGCTGCCATGGCTGTGAAAGCCATGGGTATGCACCCATGAAGGAGAGACCAGAAAGGGAGATTCGGAGACTGAGGAACCGGAGGGAACGCAGAGGGAACGCAGTGTTTGGACCGCGACCACGGGAGACCGCAGCGGGACGGATTGTRCCCGTTCGCATGAGCAGGCGGGTTCCAGCCATGGCGGACACGGCTGGTACAACAAAGAGACCAAGACGGAGTGCATGTGCTGATGAGGATGGTGATCCCGCTGAAGGGAGAAACCGCTGGGCTACACTGCTGATGAGAACAGTGATCCCGCTGATGGGAGAAACCGCTGGGCTACACTGTTGATGAGAACAGTGATCCCGCTGATGGGAGAAACCGCTGGGCTACACTGCTGATGAGAACAGTGACCCCGCTGATGGGAGAAACCGCTGGATTACACTGCTGATGTGAATAGTGATCCTGCTGAAGGGACGAACGGTCGGATTACGCTGCTGATGTGAATAGTGATCCCGCTCATGGGATGAACGGCCGGGTTACGCAACTGATGTTAATAGCGATTCCACTAATGGGAGGAACAACCGGATTACACTACTGATGTGAATAGCTGGTCCACTGAGGAAACGAACAGCCACATTTCAATGTTGATGGGATATGCCATCCGTTGATGGAGGAGCTAGTCGTATCCTGTTATTGATCAAATTTGCACCTAGTTGAATCTACTCACGCTTCTCAGTGAAGACCGGAAGTTCGATTGGGATTGCTTAGCAATGACCCAGAGACTAATTACGAAAATGCCCCTGGCTTCAAGAATAGCACGACGCTGCACCGCTCCCTGACTGGAAAGGACAAGTACAAATTAGTCACCTTTCATTTTTATTTTTTTATTTTTTTATTTTTTTCTCCCTTCCTCTTCTTTCTTTTCCCCGCTTCTCTTTGAAATGCTTCAAGGCCGCTTGCCTGTTTGACCAACCGGGGATGCCCTACCAATAATCGACTAGACACTGTAGGTATGTGGAGAGAGAGAGAGAGAGAGAGAGAGAGAGAGAGAGAGAGAGAGAGAGAGAGAGAGAGAGAGAGAGAAGGAAAGAACAACAGAAAGCGCAGACTATTGAGGCTGTGATCAGCAAAGAGAGAGAGGGGGGGGGAATGACAGCACAGCAGAGAGAGAGAGAGGGGGACTGACAACACAACAGAGTGAGTGAGAGGGAGACCACACAGTGGGAGAGAGTGAGAGAGAGACTGCGCAGAGTGTGTGAGAGAGGGAGAGTGTGACAGTGAGAGAGTGTCTGAGAGAGGGAGAGTGTGACAGTGAGAGAGAAAGTGTGACAGAGTGTGTGAGAGAGGGACTGTACAGTGAGTGCAGTGAGAGAGAGACTGCGCAGTGTGTGTGTGTGTGTGTGTGTGTGTGTGTGTGTGAGAGAGAGAGAGAGAGAGAGAGAGAGAGGCTGCAGAGTAAGAAGTCTGGTCACTTCAATTGACCTATCTAAAAGTTATTTGCTGTAAGTTCTCAGAAAACGAGTAGAGTTTTGGTTGAAACTCAAGATGATGTATAACAAACGCTCGTGACTTGTAGCCTGAGCTTCCAAATGAAGATCGGGTTTCGCGCAGTTAAGGGGGACTTGAAAAGAAAGGTATTGACCGTTGGGATTTCGATTTTGGGAATGCCGCGACATCATAGCGCTCGATCCCACATGTGCCACTTTGATAAAAAATGGGGTATTTTCCATTTCCAGTGAGGTTGAACGGTTGGATGGGGAGACTGGGAACATGTGGATTGAATGAGAACCCGAGGGTAGTATCTGGGAGAGAAGAGAAGGCGTGAAGATGCCTATTGCAGTGGGCTCTCCCTGGAATACCTGGAACAGAGCCCGTGAGTTGACACACTGTTTACACTTGATTGGTGTGTTTGAAACTGAATCTGCAGTTTGCAGCTCACTCTTGACTGGTTCGCTTGGAACCAAGCCAGCGGACTGGCTCGCTAATTACTCTCCCTGAAATTATTTATTTATTTATTTGTTTATTTATTTATTTATCTCAAGGATCACACTTTTATCATATGATTTCGAAGTGGATCTCGTTACTCAGCTTCCAGAGCGGCGAGAGAGACGGCACAGGTAAGTGAGGGTGAAAAGAGAGTAAATGATAGTGCAGATCACTTCAGGCAGCAGCCTCTCATTGGCGGGTCAGGCAGCAGCCGCTCATTGGCGGGTTAGGCAGCAGCCTCTCATTCGCAGATCAGGTAGCGGCCTTTGATTGGGAGATCAGGCAACACCTACTCATTGGCTAATCAAATAGCAGTCACTCATTGGCTGGTCGTGCACTCTCTTCCCATTGGCCGATCAGGCAATGGCCACTCATTGGTTGATCAAGGACTCTCTAATCATTAGGAGATCATTCGCATAGTGCATTCGCAGCAGGCATTTCAACCCCCCCCACTCCCCTGCTGGTCGCTGAGGACCTCGGAAGCGGGCGCAGCGAGTGACAGGGGTTGTTGCCCTTGGCTTCAGCGAGCGGCAGGCGACCCCTCCCCGGGTTCCCTCACACCGCGACGGAGATGTCGGGAAACCCACTACTAAGGAGGGCGCAGGTGTACACTGCACCGTGGCTAGAAGGCGCCGTGGGGATGCGAGGCGCCGGGGGGAGACTGAGCACGATGCTGGCGGGAGAGGTCAGCATAGTGGCGGTCGAGGGCAGTAGTGTAAGGGCACCGCGAGGAGGTATGACCGTCCAAGCGGCAGCGCAAACACCCACGCCGGCCCATAATAGCCCCGCGCTCCTCAGCGGAAAGGACACAGCGAGGAGGGACAAAGCCCTGAGGGAGGTCCTCCTGAGGGACCTCGGGGGGCGACGCGCCAGCGTGACCGGGGCGGCTGCGTGCCCGGGAAAGGGTGGAAAGGATGAGCTGGAGGCGCTCAGCCATAGGGAGAGTAGGGTCCTCCAGGTGGTGGTGGACGGCCTCGCCGAGGTCGAGGTCGGCGCTTTGGTCACCCTCTGGTGACAGCGGGGCACCAGCGTCCTGCTCACCATACTCGAGCACGCTGAAGCGGCGCGAGAAGTGGCGACCCTGCTGCGTGGAATGGTGGGGGCGACCGTGGAAAGGGGAACGACGCTGGGAAGTGTCATGAGAGGAGGAGGAGGCGTAACCAGTACGCTGGGGTTGGGAGGAGGAGGCGGGGTGAAGACGGGCCCGCATCCGCTGATGGTCCCTGGCAGCCTCGTAAGCCTGCGGGGCCGATGTGAACTCGTACCGCCATAGCTCGGAGCGGTACTCGAGCGGAAGGCTGGCCAAGAAACGATCGATAAGGTCTGCCTCGGGGAGGAACGCCATGTCACAAATGAGGCGGGCGTCCTGAAAGACCTGGATGTGGTGATCCAGGCTGGCAGCGCCACCAGAGTCGGACCAGCGTGTAGTGACGACACGCTCGAAGGTGTCAGTCACGTCATATCGGGCTCCGAAGCGATCCTCGAGGAACGCCTGGAAATCCATGAAGGTCGTAGTCCAACCCGCACGAACGAAGTATGCGTAGAAATCCTCCCAGGCGTCGGAAGGACCACCACGCAGGCGCGTGGAGAGGTGAGTCACCCACGTGTCGGGTGTGGCACCCATGAGCTGGAGCGTGCGGGTGGCAGACTGTAGCCACCGAGACACACGTATGCCTGTGCCGTCATACAAGGCAATGTCCGCCAAGCGGACGAGTGGTGCACCACCATTTTGGTGGCGAGGAGAACGGGAAGCAGGGGACTGCGCTACGGCGGAATAGGTCGGCTCAGGTCTTGGAGGAGGAGGCGCAGCTGACTGTACGCCCGGGCCGCATGGTGGAGCGGCGGGGGAAACAGCGGCAGGCTGCACGGGAGCTGCGGTAGAAGAGGTCGCAGCAACCGAGGGGATGGGGAGGAGGTAGGATGGGGATGGGTAAGGTGCAGGGCGAGGGAAGCGAGCCTGCATGAAAGGAAGAATAGAGGAAGAAGGGGGTGTGCTGAAAGGCGCGGCCACTTGTGAGGGTGGGGGTGGCTGAAGGCGTGAGAGGGCGAGGTCGGTCCGGAGCTGGGCGATCTCGTTCTCGAGACCTCGAACGTAGGTCGAGCGAGGTGTGGCAGGGGGAGACGCACGAGCGGCGCGAGGCATCCCACAAGGGGGAGAGCCAGATGGCGCTGCGGTCGTGCGAAGAGGGGGGAGAAGTGGGGCACCCGAAAAAGCAAAGACCATGGTAGCGGGTTGTGGTCGCGTGGCCGTAGTGGCCGGGATCTGGGCGGGTGCGCCCGTAGACTGAGGGAGGACCTGACTCGTGGCGGCCGTCGTGCTAGGGCCGTGGACGGTCACCAAGATGGCCGGGTCGGGGGCAGCGGAGGAGGAAGATCCACCGTGGCCATCCTGTTGGAGGACGGGGGACCCGGACTTGGAGCCAGGAGAAGAGATAGGGTGAGGAGAGGAAGGACGATCAGCGTCCTGGAGTTCCCGCACGTCGGCGGCAAGGGTCGCCACCTGCGTCTGTAAGGGCGCGAGGGTCGCGAGTTGCGCCTGGATGGGCGCAAGGGTCGCGAGTTGCGCCTAGATGGGCGCAAGGAGGGAGGTGAGGAGGGTGTGCAGATCCCCCTGGGGCTGATGGCCCTGGTCCGCCGGCACGGGTGTGGAGCCCGATGCCGTGGTCATCACCGTGTCGGCGGCGTGTGACACACCGTCGGCCATGGGGAGATGACGGACCGGACTGGAGGGGGCCAGAAGAGGTCCGCGTGAGCGGAGGGCGTAGGGGGAAGTCCGCAGTAGAAAGCGGCGAACGGGGCTAGCAAGGCTAGCGCGGGCGCCGTCAAAGGGGGAGCGGTGGTTCGGGTCCAGGGTGCCCAAAGAGGACGGCGAAGTAGGGGGGGTTTGAAGAACCCTAAACCCTACAAAAACCCTAAGAAAACCCTAACCATGTTTAAGTGGTTAGGGTAGGGTACCGGTGACCTAATCAAGAAAGTAAAATAGCAAGCATAGGGGGGGGGAAGGCGGGAAAAAAATAAATAAACAGCAAAATTTCGAGAGAAAATAAAAATAAATAATAAAAATAATTAAAGAAATGACTAAAAAAATGTGAAGGGAAAATATTATTTATTTATTTATTTATTAATTTATTTATTAATTTATTTTTTTTTATTTTTTTTGAAATTTTCGGTAGCATTTCCCTACCCCCCACGGGATCAAGAATGTGCCAAGGGGAAAGGAGAGACCAAGGGGAGCACACTAGGTGTCAAGGTGCCGCAAATAAAATTAAAAAAATATAAATTTCAAAAAATAAATAAATAAATAAATAAATAAGTAAATAAGTGGATGAGGAGGTGGGGAGGAATGAAGTATCTAATTTGTCAAAAATTTTGGCAACATTTCATTACCCCCATGGGGTCGAAGTGTGCCGAAAAGACTAAGTAAGAGAAAATCAGAAAATTCGGCAGCACTTCGTTACCCCCACGGGATCAAAACGTGTGCCGAAAGCAAGAAAGGCTAACACCTAATCAGATTTAGGGTTGCCGCCAAGAAAGTCGAATTTTCATAATAAATAAAAAAATAAATGAAAAAAATCAGAAAATCAGAAAAGGTGGGGAAGAAGATAATTCATTTTTTTTTGGAAAAAGAGAAAATATAAATCAAAAGGGAGATAGAAAAGGAGAGAAACAGAAAAATTTGGAAGTAGGGGCGAAGGGGTATGAAAAAGTGAAGCAGAAAATAAGGAAATAGGTGGGAGAGAAAAAAAGATGAAGTAGGAGGTAGGGGGGATGGTGTGGTGGTAGTTGGGGGAGAGGAGGGATGGGGAAAGGTGGAGAGAGATCAAGAAGGAAGGACAAAAGAAGGAGGAGAGAAGAGAAAAGAAAAGAAATGAAGAAAAGAGGGTAAGGTAGTGGTTTGTGGGAGAAAAGGTGGGGTGGGGGGTCCGAGTAAGAGGAGAGAGAGAGAGAGAGATATGGAGAGTGGGTTAGTAGAGGAAGGGGGAGAGAGAGAAAAGATACCTGGCCTTTGGTGTCTCCAAGGGCACAAGGTACACCGAGACTAGGACGGTCTTGGCCTTCGCTGCAGCAGCCAACTGGAGGAGAGAGGGGGCTGAGATCTTGATCAGCCCCCTGGAGGAGCAGTTCTGCAGATCCAGGGTCTGCTGTGTGACCAGACCCTCACCACTGTAGAGCAGCGCCTGAAACAGGGGGGTCTTCACACAGCGCCACGTGGCACTTTTGGGAGATGGCCACGGGGAAAGGGAGGAGAGGGGCAAGGGAAGGGCAAATACTTTTTTGCTCATAACTGTTCACCCGCTGGGTGGAATTGAGCAAAGGAGGACTCGTTGGAAAGCTTGTCGAAAGGCGCTTCCAACGAGATATGGCGCGGCATCAGCCGCGGCCTGTAGTAATAGCGCTCGTTGAAAAACGAGCGCGGGTGATTTTGGAGCCTGAAAAAAAAAAAAAAAAAAAAGCGCGATCTTTAAACTAACATAACTCCGAAAATACCGCACCAAATTTCGCAATCTATGGCTCATTGGAAGCGGCTCGTCGAGAAGAAGGGGGGTACAAGTGGCGAGCGTTTTGCTGAACCCACGTGGCAAGTGATGGAGGGGGTGGGTGGGGGAAGGGAGCAGGGAGAAACGCCTGCTCCGATACCAATGTAGCGGACCCACCAGGTGTGGTGCTCCGCTAGTAATAGAGATGGAGATGGAGGAAGAAGGGGGGAGCGAGATGGCACAACGCAGCTCCCCACGCAAGACTCCAACGCACGTAGTCCAAAATGTGTAAGTCAAGAATGATCCGAAAAACAGACAATGGCTGGGGTATACCCCAGCGGACTGACGGACTGGACTGGACTGGCTGGTACCGACAGAGGTACCGGCCTGGACTAGACTGGACTGCCCCCGAATAGAACACAGGCCTGTGAGAGCAGGCCAAGGGGCTGGTCTCACAGGCCCACCAGAGGTCCGCTACACAGGAATATAGTTTCGCACGTCGTACTCGTCTAGGCTAACAAAGCGATACATGAGAATGTACACGCGCCAAGGATCTACACCTCCTCCTTGGACATAATCGTATGTGACGAGCTCGTATGGGAGAACCTCTCTCCTCG
Source organism: Chara braunii (assembly GCA_003427395.1). Lineage (NCBI taxonomy): Eukaryota > Viridiplantae > Streptophyta > Charophyceae > Charales > Characeae > Chara > Chara braunii. Next base: position 642,618 of record BFEA01000409.1, read on the forward strand.
TGTTCTCGTTCAAGGATCGTATGACATCATTGATCTCCTTTTTTGTAGGGCCCCGCCCCTCGGTGAGTAGCTGATCCCAATAAACCCGTCTAAAGGACATCACATGCCTATTCATCTATAATCCTCACCATCGTCTCTACCTCTCTTCTAGTTTTTTTCTCCTATGCTTTAAATCTCTGACTACTCCTCCATATGCGACTCATCCCTCAGTGTTAAGAATACACGTGCCGCCTCCGTCACTGAATTCCGTCCATGTCTAGCATATCTACATCGCCATCCTCAGCTACCTCGCGTCCCCAAGGGATATGCTCCTGCCCCTCGGCCCGACGGAGGTGCCCCCAATGGTCCTCGTCCGGTAGCTCACCGACTACGCAGAACTCCTCCACATCCTCTCTGTCAGCGCCACGCTCGTCAAGTTCCGGACCTATCCAAGGTTGGCCCTGATCTCCCTAAGGCTCTATGTCCTCCAAAGCTTCTCACTCTCTCTCGTCCGCATTCCATCCAATGTCCTCTCTCTTCGGGTATGTCCGCTGATAGTGCTCCTCAATCTCCCAGATGGAAATAAGAGGAGCAGGTCTGTCATCCGGAGTCTCACTCAGGAGTCAGCCTACACCCTCTAGGTAATCTGCGGGTCTCTGGGCCTCCCTCTCGAATGCTAACCAAAACTCTGGAGGCTGGTACGAAAAGAAGGACTGAGGGTCTCCAGACGGTGCTAGAGCTCGTATGAACTCTATGAGTTGGAGCCCTCTCTCCCCGACAAAGGGTCCCGCGACGAACTGCGCGTTACCAATTCGATCTCTGTTCTTCGGTGCCCTCCTCAATCCATCCAACTCAGACTGGCAGGATAAGTCTCGGTAATATGGGCCAGACCCCAAAGCTCCTCTGCTACAAAAGTCGGAACCCCCACTCGCAGTCCCACACTGGGAAATGGAAAGACCCCCCCGATCCGGAGGGTCGTCCTCACTACCCTAACTGGACCATACAAGCCCTCGACCTCCTTGCGAACGTCCTCGGCAACATCCGACAGGATGACTCTTGCCCCCTGCTCGCCTCGCCAATGATCATGGACTAGCCCCTCATAATAGACCGTCGCCTCTACCGCGCGCGAGTAATAAATATGACCAATGGCCTCTATACTCGTCTTACCGGGTGCTCGCCACCGTTGGCTGTCCGACTCGAAGGTCTCAACCATGTAGAACCACAAGTGCACGTCTGGCCCCAACAACGTCGATCCCCACCAGCTCTGAAGTCCAGATCCAGGTTCAACCACACTCCTGGCCGGTAAATCGAACTCTAGTATGTTGGGCGCCACAATCTCAGGAGATCTTGGTCATCTAGCACTGCCGATTGGGAGTTCGACCCTGTCCACCAGCTTTACCATCTGATCGTGCCCTACGATTTCCTAATACTGGTGGATGGCTCTTCCCAGGCACCACCTCTCTAACTCTGTACTATCCTCAGAATCACTCCCCCGTAGCCGTGCGGTCCCGCCTAGGTCCTAATGGCAACTCCTATCCACGGGAAGTGAGTGTTGATGATGTCGAGCTCCTCTCCCGACTCTGTGCCCTCGCCCTCGAAGTCGACCCAGTGAGGTTCCCAGGCGTCCTCATCGTCGTCTCTATCCCACTCGTCGTCGTCCGACTTGTCCTCTACGCTGTACGGAGGGAGCCCTATCGCCTGATAGTACTGCGCTAACTGGTAATCGTATACCAGGGGCCTCGTATCCTCGCTCCGCCAACTACCCCAGTCCTCAGAAAAGAGTCTACCTATATAGGTGATGTACTCTGGTCCTCGCCGGAGCTCTCGGTCCAGCAAGTCCCAAACGTACGCGGGCGGGGGAGCTCCCCACTGATAATCGGGTCCGGTAGGCGCAATGGAGCGGATCAGCTTTATGAGTTGAACCCTCTCGTCTCCCCAACGAGGTCCTGCTGTCACAAGGGAGTAGTAAATATAATGGGAGTCAAACTCCCCTCTTGAGAAGTGTTCGAGCTCCGTAGCCGCGAGGTAGGCCTCTACCAAGCCACCTACTCCTCCAAAGACGGAATCTACCACGAACCCCGGGCCAACTGCCCTCAAGCAGGCCGCCGAGAATGGAAAGAAGCAGTCTCGTGCGATCAGGATTTCTCCAGTGATAGGCAAGGGAGATCGCTTGTGAAACAAGGTCAACGGGTCCTGCTCATTGTCCGCTCGAAACGCGTCAATCTCCACTTGTAAGTATCGCAATGCCTAGCAGATGACGTAAGTGGTCCCTAACGTCGCGAGACTCAAGACAACGGCTTTAGCGGCCTCTAGACCTAGGTATAAATAAGCCCTCACCAGGCCTCTCCCCTGGCTGCTCTGAAGCTCCCTACACAATCACAGCCAAGCGTCCGGAAACAAGAGGATGAATCTCCACCTTAACTGCCCATCGTGCCAATCAGTGGGTCGTGCGGGGAGTGTGAACTCTACCAGGTCACCCTCTATCAGCTCGTGAGGGTCTACCTCCCAGACGCCAGGCACCTCGTACTCCTCTACGTCCTCGGACTGCCATATCCAATCGACACTACAGAAACCAGAGACGGTGGAGTGAAGACAGAATAAGGAGTATTACAGTGTAAAGGAGAAATAAGAGCGTCAAAGGAAGGAATAAGAAGTGAAAAGGAGTCTCTAATCGTGAAAAAAATTCGGCAGCGCTTCGCCTCCCTCCGTTGGGATGGGGTGCGGGAGGTCCTCCCTGAATAAGCGCTGCCTACCTAAGTCTTAGATATGCCCTAGAGTCGTCTTGATAGCTGAGGCGCGGAATCCCAAACTCGAATTGGGCTAACAAGCAATATATTCGAGTTCCCTCGAATATAAAGTGCGTGCACAATTCAAGGGGATCGAGCTTACAGCGCCTCCGAACGTTCGTTAGGTCAACCGACGCTGCGACCTAGTCCAAAACCTTAAACGAGAGTCACATGTGCTTCACTCCCAAATTTTAACCCCTTTTTCTTATTTCTGGGAGATTTATATTGTTTTAATTCTGCAAAAATTCCTTACGCCCAAGAAGAATTCACTGCCCCGCATTCAACACAAAGGGAAAGGTGAGACAACCCCTAACGAGTACCGGGGTGGGTGCGTTGTTCCTTTCAACCCTCGTTTAGGATTTATTCCTAATTTTTCTTGGATAATTGTTAAATAAATCATTTTAGTCACCGAAAATTCCCTTCACTCGCCTCTGCCTACGAGAATAGACCGATCAGCCCACCTGAATACAGATCACTGTTTTTGGCTTCCCACTTCGTCCTCTAGGGGATTTTCTTGGATTTTCCGAATAAAAATTATATTAAAAAAAAAAATCAATAGGAAAAATTGAAAATTTCCTTTTTTAATTTAGTTATATTAAGACTCCATATATATATGTACTTGCCAATCTTGAGGGTTTTTAAGGGTGAGAACAATTTTTTATTAATTAACTAAGAAAATTCAAATTGAAATATTTTTTTTGGCAAAATTTCGGCAGCAATTCCCCTCCCCCCGTTGGGATGGGGTTCGGGAGATCGTCCCTCGAATAATCCCAAACAGATAGAATGAAGAAACAATGGCTTTACTAATGTTTATATATTTACTTCAATTTTTACCAATTTCAAACAACAAAATTTTAATTAAAATAATTCATAAAAAAATTCGCAGCAATTGTCCCCCCCGTGGGGATGGGATTCAGGAGAGTATCCCTAGATTAAGAAAGAGAAAAATAACGACGACAAAATCTTAGTTGCTGAAGTTTTTATGAATTTCTAATATTTTATTTAATTCTAAATTATTTAATGCTACAATATTTTCAGAATTTAAATTTTTACTTTCCTCCCGGATACATTTACACAAAATTGTTCACAACTAAAACGGGAGGCGGAAGCTATACCTTCACTCTATTTCCCCGATACTTTCCAAGTTCATATTAGGGTTTTACCGTAATTAGGATTTTCCCTAATTAGGGTTTTCCCCAATTAGGGTTTTGGGTTTTGCACGCAATCGCACGCACACCCCAAACCCCCGATTGATTGTGTGAAAATTCTAATTTGATTCTACTGGGTTCAAAGAAAAAACTTATCGGATTACTTTTTCTTAAATTTTATTCTTTCAATTTATACAAAATTGTAAAAAAGTCGCAATTTTTCCTTTAATATTCCTTTCTTTTTCTTCTCTGTTGGAGTCCTCCGTTAACTCAAACGAAGTCCATTTTCCCCAATCAGGATTTCAAAATGTCGGGAAAAATAAACCTGACAACTTTGATCTAATGGGTATTCTCCAGATTCTGCCTCTATTTTTCGTAAATAATAAAAGAAAAAAAACAAGAAATTTCAAATTAATTAAAATAATAATAATAAAAAAAATAATTATCTAAAAATCTAGCCGTCAGAATTTTCCAAAAAGGGTCCCAAAATGTTCACCTCGTCGAGAGGATGAACTTTCACCCCAGCGCAGTTCCCGCAAAAACGCGCGGATCGCGAGATATTTCAAAAAAACAATTAAAAACTTAAATCAAAATAATATAAAAAATACAAGTAATCAAGAAAAACTAATCATTCAAGCTAATTAGCACTAGGCTAATCAACCTGTGCACCCCCGTTTGATAGCAGAAGGCCGTGGCCTTGGGGTTGCAGTCCCCTCCCCAGCAATGGCGCCAAAGTTGTGAGGAAACTCGGGGAGGGGCGCCTACTGTTCGCTGAAGCCAAGGGCAAGGCGCCTGTCCCTCACCGCGCCCGCTTCCGAGGTGCTCAACCAGCAGCAGAGTAGTGGGGTTCATTAGTCAGTCTTCTTCCCCACGTGTCGAGGAATCTTACACAGTTCCCGAAAAATGTATTTTTTCTTCGCCCAATCGATGTTCTCCCATCACTTGACCAGATTTAGACCCCAGGACAGACTCGTACGTAAACACTCTTCCCCTCTTTCTCCCTTTTCCTGTTCGACCTGATTCAAGTTCCTACGCTGTTTTAACCCAGCACAGCTTTGCCCTGCAAAGACGGAAGTACAGAGAGTTGTACAAATATGCAGAAATGATATAAGGCTAACCCAGCCCAATTTCAAACGCTTACCTCCCCCCCTTCTTTTTTTTATGAGTTTCAATTCGATCAATTACGGGGTAATCAAAAGATTAAAGAGCTAAAACCCTGTCCTCTTTTTGAGTGAGTCTAGAGGGCCAATGTACAAGCTTGATTTTTGTGTGCCTACAAATCAATTATCAGCTCGTTTATCCCGTGGTATAGTTGTCGGAATGGCTCACAAACCAACCCCAAATAGACAGCCAAACTTCTGAAAATTTCCTTTCAATCAAGTATGGACAGCAGGCCAATCAAAAGGCTATTCACAAACAAACTTGACCGTAAGCAGTGAGGCAGCGAGATAGTTAGAGAACTTTAGTAAGCAGCGAAACAATCGGCGAGCTCTTTTCACGAATGTTTACTCTGAAGCTATTCTCGATTCATGCAGTGAGAGGCCAGTGCCCCAATTGAGTAGCCCCTTCCCTAGGGCGGGTATATACTCGCGAGCTGTCACTGGTGGTCGAACGCACAATCATAATGTTGAAACATATTTACCCCCCCCCTTCCGGCGGAGTATCCTTCGTCGGCTCTTTTTCACTCTCTCTCACTCATTGATCTTTATCTCCTTCTTTCTCTCACATTCCCTCGCTGATACACACACATCCCACACATTCTCAGTAAACTCACTATTCCCTCGGAGTGTCCCGCTGACTGAGGGAAGAAATTTGCCGTGAGCACATATGAAATTTCTCTGCCGTTTTCAACTTTGCCCATTCAACCGAGAGTGATGATGCTGCACTTCTCATATCCTCGTTTCCGTCGGACCTGGCAACTGTTACTAAGATATGGGAACACGATGCCTGATAGGTCTGTCACGCATTCAAGTCTTAGCCCTTTCGAAACAGGAAACGCGCGCCGTGCATTGTTCTTCATATATGTGGTTGATTTCGCACTCATCCTTTGATGTCCCATACGCTCCGCGCCTGCAACTCCCTTGGGTCTTTCCCCCCCTCCTTATGTGGAGCTGCACGTTTCCCTCTGTTGATTAGCCTTGCTTGCAAGTCGGGCCCCTCCTCCGCTTAGTCAATGAAGCACTAAAGAAGGTAACAATGCGTTTACAAGCTGGCTCCCCCAATGTTCCCGCACGCCAAGGGCCAGAGCATTCGGCTCACGGGCGAGGTCTATGTCACAACCCTCTGCCCTCTGCACGAGATCATGGCACGAGGGAGCAGTCCCTCACACCTTGCAGACTCCTAGATGACGCTCTCGATCAATGTGCCACTGTGCAAAACGAGGTCTCAAGGCTCGTTTAAGTAGTTGAACTTCTCTCCGTCCCTATGGGAGAGCACAACCGGTGTTCAACGCGCGAGCGAGGCTGGTCAATCCAGCCTGCCTCTTGATCGCTCTGAGAGAATACGTGATCGATCGATCCGGGCATGTGCGCACAACTAAACGTGCCTCTTCCTCTGTTGACCAGGCCCTCACCGAAGCGCCTTAGCTGATGGCGCACACCAGGCGCACCCTCAATCGTCCTCTTCGTCCCGAACCGGCATCTGCCCTGGGCACAGAGAGCTGACTCGCTACTCACGCCGTGTTTCCTGACCGCGCTCCTAACGAAACAGTTACAAGCAAATCTTCCACCTCTCGACTGTTCCCGGGAGGTTCTAGGCAGGGGTAATCGCTGCCAGCGATAGTGGCTGAGTATGCCGCGCACCCCACCTCCTTCCCTCCTTCCTGATTAAGCTCCTTTCTTGTGTCCGTTACACCTCCCATGTCTCACACCAGTGGGTTGTATACACCTTGCATATTGTGTCTTCACCCGTTCGCCATTCAGTCTATATTCCCTTCCCAGCGGGAGGCCGTGGTCTCGGTAATTCCCGAAACGAGCACATTGCCCAAATAGTCCTCCGGTACCAGGCTCCCAAGGGCTAAAGTACAATACCCAGGAACTGGCATGCTCAGCGTAGGGTGAGCAGGCTATTCAACAACAGTTTCTCTGATCAGTACAGAGAGCTTAATTAAGTGGCCTAAACCAGGACCGGGACATCGTAACAGGCGGCACTAGCAATAGTGGGAATCCTTCTGGACCCTTTAGCCTATCACCAATGCAATGTGCTCTGTCCAAAGTACAGTACCCTCTCAAGGCAAGCCCTGTGGGTGTCGTACCAATGCCAAAAATAGTGAGTACCGACAGTCCCGAACTGTACCTGCGTCGTGACCATACTTGGGTTGATGTACAAAGCCTCAGAAGCCGGGAGACGTCCATCCCATTAATTGCACCTGAAGTAGTTGTCACGAACAGTATGGTCTTGTGTCGTCCCCATACCAATGCAAAGCCTGAAGTAACCACCCGAAGCTACCACTTGGAGCCGCAGTAGCCGAAGTAAACCGAACCCGGAATAGTCAATCGGAGTCGCTGTAACCTGTACCGTGCCGATGGCGGACCAATAGTGAACTTGAAAACAATGCGGTGGCGTGTACCAAACTGATGCCAAGCCAAAACCAAGCCTGAAACATGTCGATGTCGAACCAATACCGAGCCTGCAATATATCGAATACCGTCGAATGTCGCAACCTCGTAATAGTACGGATCCTCCCCGAACCGTGTGTCCGAACGAAACCAGTGGCCACACCGAAGCAATGACGCCGAGCGGAACATACCAAAACAGTACCAGCGGCAACACCACGCCGCCATACGGTCTCACTCACTCCAAACACCCAGATTACAGCTACCAAATAAAATATATATATCCGGTATATCATGCGAGGGCTCACGATTATCGAGGAATAGAAAGAATCGTTAGAATCGGGGTAAATGAATAACCCGGGATTAAAACCCATCGCGAATAATTCAAATAAAATTTAATCAAATACAAAATAATCGTTAGTTTTCCTTTTTTTTTTCATTTTTAATTATTTTCCTCATTTTTAATTCGATCATCGAAAAAAACGAAAATGAAGACCGATTTCATCATAAATAGATTCTGACGAAACTTAATTAAATAATAAATATTCATTAATTTTTCTTTTATTCTATTATTTTTAATTCTCTTCCTTGTTTTTAATTCTATTATTGGAATTAATTAAAATGAAGAATTCAATTGTCAATTTAAATTTCGATGGGGTTTCATGAAATAGCAAAATTCTCTTTGTTCTTGCTTTTCTTATTATTTTTAGTCCCTTTGGCTCAATTTTAGTTTTGCTCTCATTATTAACAAAATTTGAGAGCTCCATCTCCCCATCGATTGGATGATGTAGAAGAGCCGCGCCAAGGCCTACTCTCATATTATCGTCCCCCAGCTAGCCATCTCAGGAATAGCCTTGGAATGAACGAACATAATGGGCTCCAAGCGCGGCAAGTGTAAGTACTTGATATGGAAAATATTAAGGGTCTCTCTTCAAGGGTGAGTGTCAATACTTGAAATGGAGAGTATTAAGAGTCTCTCTTCGACCCCTAATTTCGCCCGACGGCTCGGACAAAAGACCCGGTCAATCCTCCTTTAGACAGATAATCTAAGGGTTAATCCATCGAATTTCGGGTGGCCGACTGACCTTCAGCCGCCCGACAGCGAACTTGTGTCAGTGATGTAGGCGTGGGCGCCTTCCTGACTTTCTCGATTTTCCGTGGATCCCGCCTCAGCTATCCACGCGTCACAATATAACCTGGGAATGATATTTGTGAAAGTAAAAACTCACACTTCTCGAGGGCGATCTTGAATCTCTCGTCTCTCAATCTGCCCAACATCCATTCCATGTGTTGGGCATGTCCGTGAAACGAATCAGAATACAAAAAAACGTCGTTCATGTACACAATGACAGAAAAGTTAATCATGCCTTGCATCAACCGCGTCTTGTTGACAAAATTTTAAAAGATGACGTTCATCCCCCTTTGAAAAGTTGCGGGTGCGTTGCATATCCTCATAGGATAGTGGATCCGTTGCCACGTTACCTCGAACATCACAAATGTCGTTTTCGGCCTATCTTCCTCCTTAGCCAAAATATGGTGCAACCCGTGGCGAATATCAAATATACTAAAATAACTGGCACATCCAATCGCATCCAGCAATTCATCAAGCCGGGGTAGCGGATACTCATCCTTAATCGTGATATCATTCAATTTTCCATGATCAATGCAAATGCGAGTAAATACATTTTTCTAAGGCACTAAAACCACCAAAAAAAAAGAGGGGCCCATGGTTGGTTTGATTCAACCGTTTTCTTCAATCTCTCGAATTCTCTTCAACTGCGGTTTTCTTTTGGCAAGAGAGTATCAATACGATTTGCAGAGAATGGGCGGATGATCCCAGTCTGAATCTCAATGACATGCTGGATCACTTGAGACAACCCAATATCCATATCACTGGCACTAATCACTTCATGGTATTCGCTCAAGATATCCGCCATCATCTGGTAAATATCATTCGAAACGTCCTGAGACAACCCAATATCCATATCACTGACACTAATCACTTCATGGTATTCGCTCAAGATATCCGCCATCATCTGGTAAATATCATTCGAAACGTCCTCTAATACATGTAAATCATAGATTGTTCGTTCATCTCGACTTCTAATTACTTCATTTGAAACCATTTTGAATTCCGGCCCGGTGGGAACAAAATGAACAAGTTGTTCGAGCACCAGGAAAAAGTCGTGGCAATCATCTATGTGTCAGCGTCGGTGATCGCCATGTGTTCCTCGGGGATAATCCCATCTTCGACATCCCGAGAACTTGATGGTTTTTCGACGATCCTGATCCCAATTTGAAAAGGGGAGATGTCCAACCGCTCAGGGGGTTCCAAGGTTTGTGTTTCGACGCCTCGTCGTAGCATGCGCACTTCTTCCCTATCAAGGTGGTAATTTTGTGACTTCAAGGTGACAACAGGCTAGCCGCATCGAATCAGGTTCGAGGGGGTTCCAAAGTGTCGGGCAATTTCCAAATTTGTACCACTGGTTCAACCAGAATTAGCGTACCTACCCGCTGGCTCCCTCTTGGCTTCGTGCTAATTCCCGACATCCCAAATGTTCTAGTTGTCTTCTACTGATCGGGTAACGCCACGTCCTGTACATTAGTGCATACATAGCTTTAGCCTCGTCAGAGTCTTCCTCGCTTTCGGAATCAATACAAGGCAGTGCAAAGAACTCACCTTCTTTCTCGTCGGTCTGGTCAATCTCCTCTGTCACTCCGTCTGACACAATCATTCGGATTCCTCCTGCCAATCCCGAGGGAGTATTGCGAGGTTTGTTGGAAATCATCCGCAGAGTGAGGCGCATAGGAACACTATATGGCTTCCCTCCTGTATTTTTAAACCACTCGTACCTTTGGCGCGTGGGAAAATAGCGGGCCTCCGGTGGGCCACCGACCTTTTCGAAGGCCGAAACGAAACAATGACCGCCAATCAGATTTATCAATGACAATCGTCGTCAGGCCCGACCTCCGAAGATTCAGGAGTTTGGAAAAACTGCCAGTTTTCCCTATTTTCCCACGAGAAAGGTACATTAGTACCTTTGGCACGTGGGAAAATAGAGGGCCTCCAGTAGGCCACCGACCTTTTCGGAGGCCGAAGCGAAACGATGACCGCCAATCAAATTAATCAATGGAAGTCGTCGTCAGGCCCGACTTCCGAAGATTCAGGAGTTTGGGAAAACTGCCAGTTTTTCCTATTTTCCCAAGCGGAAAAGTTACTAGTGCTTTAAGAACTACCATTCGTCGTCAAAGTCTAAACTAGCATGTAGCGCATTGAGGCCGGGTAAACCAATGAGCACGTCATAAGAGGTCACATCCAAAACAATCACATCTCCTATTGGTGATTCATCCCACGACTCTGATTTTTACTTGGTCTGCTGAAATAAGATAATCTCGTTCGGGGATCGGGATCAAGCCTTTCTTCCTCCCAACCAGTTTGACTAGTCTAAGCGATACAGCCAGCACCGTCGCTCCTCAATCGAAGACGATGTTGTACAACATCCTTCAAACCTCTATATCGCATTCTGCGAATTTCCATGGACTGGGTTGATGCATAAGAAATGGTCTTCTTTCTGAATTACCCCGATACGTGTGGGCTTCGAGATACTTCCCTTATCAAGCTCCCGTTTTTTTTCAAAAGTTTTTCCCTTGATGGCCTCAAGCTTTGCGAGGGTGGAGCATTTTCTATTGGCCTTGCAATGGTGCAGCATGCCGTCATTGGTCTGTTTGGAGATGGACAAGAGGTATGAAATTAGTAGGGGAACACGATGATCCATCACTCTAACTATGTCGAGCATATCAATCTCCTCGTAACAAGGTCAACCCTCCTAATTCCATTTCACTGGGCGAAGGCCTCCATTCCGAAACTTCCCGCTCGTCAACGGCTGGTTGGACGACTCCTATCATTCCCAATTCCGAGTATCCCAGCTAAGGTATTGGTTGAGGGGGGTGAGTTCCATCATGTCGTCCATGGCCGCAATGTCGGCCATCATCCCGTCAGTATCTTCCACCATTATCACCGTACCGAAACCATTCGATATGTGTGCAACTGCCGCGGGGGTTGCTCCCCTCCAAACCTGATGGGGTGGGTTAGGACATTCCCAAGCTATATGTCCCATCTGGTGGCATGTGTAACATCCTTCACTTCTCGTGGCGGTTGCTACGGCGGACCCTCCCGCTGGCTCCATATGGGAAATGCTTGGATTCAAACAGTGATGGGGCGCATTGTGCGCATCGAGGTTTCCATTCGAGCATTGTATTCTCCTAGTTCTTTCTTACTTTCCTGCATTCAACTGATGGGACTTTGTTTTCTTCTAGTATTGCCTCGGAATCTACCCCCCACGGGTGTCCACGGGTGTGGGGGTAGTAGGAAAAGTGGTTGGTAAGGGAAAAGCACTGGAACTGGGGCTTACCTCTTGACGGGTTCCGAGACAAAAAACATATTCTTTAACTTTTCCTGAAGCGCAGCCAGCTTAGTTTATCCTAAGCTAGTTCTGTGGAGTCGCCTTCCTAGACATGATCTTCCCCTTCCAAGAAACTAGTCGCGAATTTCCTTTCCATTTCTTCCACTCTGTTCATGATCTACTGCATCGTGTGGGTGATTGGAGAAAACTGATTTCACAACTTAACTCTCATTGTCCGACTCCTAAAACCATCAGAGAATAAATCCTGTCCCACCTTTCCGTCTCGTTCTAATCTACGTGTCGGCGCTCCGATACCAACCTCACGTCCGACGCTCCGATACCAACCTCACACCCGGCGCTCTGATTCCAACCTCACACCCAACGCAACTTCCTGATCGGTGTGGGTAGTGGGTCTCGAAGTAGCGAGGAAGGGGGTGTGCCAAGGATTTTAGGAAAAAGGGCCTGAGTCCCAACTCGAAACTGGAATCTCCAGTGTTGATGTTCCAAGGAGACGGATGCAAGTGGTCCAGGCGAGAAAGGGTGTTCCAAGTTTTCATCGTCGTTAGTTGTTAGCCCTTGCGCCGCCTCGGTAGTTAGTGTGTGCAATGGTGGTTAAGAACAAACTCAATTGTATTTGCCAAGACATTGAGGAAACCAGGCACGAAGTGGCAACAACATCTGAAGCACACTGTGTACTCAATTCAACCCAGAGAGCATACGGTGGAACCGGTGAACCATTCAAATTTTTTTCCGAATGGGACGGAGGGCTCGTCGTACCTACCACACTTCACACCTACTGGCAAAGGGGAAGGAGCCTAAATCGACGGACTTGGACCGCGAAACCAAGCACATCGCAGGGTGTTCCGAGTTTTCGGCGCCACCGATTGTTAGCCCCTGCGCTGCCTCGGTAGTTAATGTGTGCAATGGTGGTCGAGAACAGACATCGAATTTCAAGGCTACGCGCTCGCACTCGCGGCGAGCCTACTTACCTACTCATGCAGATTGGTAATTGCGGACCGGTCGGGAAAGAATTATGCGGGCGCGTGTATACACTACAGGCCGGGTTGTCGGCGAAACCTAGCGCAAGCACAAATTCGCACAAGTTACTATCATTCTTTCTCTTGTATTTCAACAAACCGGTCAGACAAACCTCCATGTGTTTTTCAATCATAATCAGGAAGTGAGCGCACACACACAAGCATCGAAACCATAAAACTAAAGTGATAAAA
>BFEA01000409.1:655981-672260 GCA_003427395.1 Chara braunii
AACACTCAAATAAAGAAAGAAATGTGAGAGGCACTCTGAAGAAAAAGCAAAATGTATACAACCAAACATCCGTCTGTAATTACAAAAATGGGAACGACGAAACTCACAGTTCCGAGTCCAAAAATTTCAAGAGGGACAAGAGAAATATCATACACCCCAGCGACCCACAATCCCTCTCTCTCTCTCTCTCTCTCTCTCTCTCTCTCGTTCTCTCCCTCTCTCTCTCTCTCTCTCTCTCGTTCTCTCCCTCTCTCTCTCTCTCTCTCTTTCTCTCTCTCCATCCACCTCCTTGCTCCCGTGCAATCAGTCCATCACCTCCCACCTCTCAGCAGCACAGAGTTGTCACCCCGCTTAGTGCAAGTACGCACGTCGGATTCCCCCATGCTCCACAGTCCATCGTGGCCGCATGTCTCTCTCTCTCTCTCTCTCTCTCTCTCTCTCTCTCTCTCTCTCTCTCTCTCTCTCTCTCTCTCCATCCACCTCCTTGCTCCCGTGCAATCAGTCCATCACCTCGCACCTCTCAGCAGCACAGAGTTGTCACCCCGCTTAGTGCAAGTACGCACGTCGGATTCCCCCATGCTCCACAGTCCATCGTGGCCGCATGTCAACCCCACACACTCCCACCCAGCCCATCGGATCACCCAACTCCCTACTCACCTCTTTGTGAGCTCCTACTCATTACCAGATCCTCTTGACCGTGCTAACCTTCCCAAATTTGATTAGAGAGCGATTTTGTCGACCTTGCAAAATTTATAGCTACTAGCATTAGTGTGAGATAGTTGGGATTATGCTGAGGCGCAGGAAAAGAACAGAGAAGGAAGTGCCTGCGGTCAGCACGTCTGAGCCGCATTGTGGGGGATGTAGCCACTCTCCACGCATCGATCCAATCTTGCACCTTTGTGGTCAATGAGATGGAGGGCGAGGACCTACACATTTCGGCACAACGAGAAACTAGGGGCCAGAAGATTACAGTTACACCCGCAATCGTAGACGGAGGAACAGGAAGAGATTACAGTTGAAATTAGAGGCGCGGCGGGATCAGTGTGCGGGACACAGCGTAGCAGAGCGCGCACTAGTAAGGAGCACTGTGCTCCACAAAGAATAACTGTATGTATGCCAGAGGGGTCCAAGGTATCCTGTTCCCTAGCAACATTCCTACCGTGAATTCAAACGATAATGCATCTATCTCATCGGCCGGGTCAATACTCCCCAGTCCACCCGTGGCCCCAGGTGGTAGGCGATCCTGCTGTCTCCTCCTTAATTTTTCCACCGGTAGGCGGTAGCTGCCCTTCGCAGGCCAGTTAATTGTTTGGCTGTCAAGCACCAGAATACGGTTTGAACAAAATTGCAGCCATAACAGAGTTGTTTATCAGAATGTGGTTTGTACAAAATTGCAGCCATAACAGAATTGTTTATGCCGGCCATTACAGAGTTGTTTATGGCTCAGGCTCTTCCCATGAGTGAGGTGCGGATACCTCTCCATTTCGAAATCTGTCCAACGGCCAGTTCAACAAGATATTCGTCATGGTCCTGCAGCAGGCAGTCCACATGACGTTTGGCTGAGCTGGGGGGGACCGGGCCTGCAAGTGAAGCCACCAGCCCTCGGTTTTTGGCCCCAGAATCACTTTCATATCTCCGGCTACTGAGAAGAGGTGGACCGCTTCTTCTACCACTCTGATGCTCTCCTCATTTGCCCAGGTGAGAAACGTGAGATCATCTGCAAAGAGGGAGGGAGGTCACACGGACCAAGGGGGGACATCCGGGATGCCATTTTTTTTTTTGTGAGTGATATTGGGTCCCCTTATCCTACTGATCGTTGAAGGGGAATGGCAGTGAAGGGTGGCTACCTCCGGGTCTGTTTTTGCCGACCCTGGTTTTCACTGCCCACCGGCTTTTGCCGATCGTGGTTTCCGTTTTGTTTCTTTTCTGGCACT
Organism: Chara braunii; assembly: GCA_003427395.1. Classification (NCBI taxonomy): domain Eukaryota; kingdom Viridiplantae; phylum Streptophyta; class Charophyceae; order Charales; family Characeae; genus Chara; species Chara braunii. Next base: position 657,916 of record BFEA01000409.1, read on the forward strand.
CCCCTGCAAAAAAAAAAAAACAGAAAAAAACCATGGCCAGACTTTCAAAAAATGACCCACTCACACAAAGAAAAAGGGGGAAGTACGTTTATGTCACATGGGAGTTCGTAATGGTCAGAAAAACAGGCATTCATAACTCAGGCCGGCGGTGGTGTCAGGGCGGAGGTTTCATTAAGGCGGTTGTGTCTTTTTTTTTCCCTTTTTTTCTTTTCAGTCGGTTGTGACCGACACATCTGGGCCGTGGGCAATCTGGGGTGTGGCCAAGACATCTTGGCCGTGGCCAATCTGGGGTGTGGCCGAGACATCTCGGCCGTGGCCCAACCATTTTTTTTTTGCAGCCGCGGCATGGCACGGCACGGCACAACCGACGGGAAACTTTTTTTTCTCCTTGCCGCCGCGGCGCGACAGGCCAGAAAAAAAAAAAAAAAAAAAAAGACAACCACCTTAACGAAACCTCCGCCCTGACACCACTGCCGGCCTGAGTTAAGAACGCCTTTTCAAACTCAGGCCCTGATACAGTCGCAGAAGGCCTGTTTTTCGTGCCTTTAGGAACTCAAAACATGCCACGTCCGCCGTTGTTTCAAGAAAAAAAAAAGCACGGCCAGACTTTCAAAAAACAACCCCCTCACAGCCAAAACAAATATAAAAGAAAAGAAACAAACACCCCTTTGGACGTGATACCTGGTAGATACCTAGCCCGAAGTCGTTGTGCAAGTATGCCCTGCCCATTTACAGGATCCACATTCTGTGTCTCGGTGCTGCCACTAAGCTTCCCAACCAACAAGTGCACTCTGCAACAGAGTCATTGTTCGGGGGGAGTGCCGTGCCTTGTCTAAGCGACTAGAGCTGCAAGGGAGGCTGTATCTGAATCTTATCTCCTCCACTGCTTCTCATGTACTTTTGGCTTGCCGACGATGAGCAATCGGACTGATGCATCCCCAGAATACATGGGACTTCGTTTTTTGTTGAAAAAAATACAAAAATAAAAAAGTAGAGACAGGTTGGAAATAGGCACACCTTGAAAGATCACAGGCTATTCAGTGTGACCTCCTGAATAAGGACGAGAATTAATGGACTGCAATCAGAATCGCTTTCTTCTTCACTTCGCATACATGCACACAGATGGCAATTCACACTGGCGCCAAATGCCCCCACTCAAAGCTCAGAGATATGGAAAACGAAAACACAGTTCATATGCAAACTCGCTTCAACAGGCTATGGCGCATCAGCGCCTATACATCCCAAGTCTCGTCATTGTGTCCAACACCACTGTAAGTCGCTGGTCTGCCCTTTTCCACCTGGCCCGTGGTGCATACAGTCCCTCATGGTACTTGCTGACTGTGCAAAGTGAGACTGGGACTGCGTACTGCTGACTAAGCGAAGTTGGACTCATCACTTGCCCACTTGCCTCTGGTCTGCTGCGAGTAACGTGAGACAACACTCGAAAGGCCACTTCCGGACCTCCCGGAAGTCTGTGGACTTGGCCTTTCGGGACTGTAGCAGCTACGACCTTGACCTTTCAGGACTGTAGCAGCTATGACCTTGACCTTTCAAAATTGCTACAGCTATGACCTCTGCACAACTATGACCTCTAGTCGACAGACCTACAGATCGAACCCCTACAGCTACACAGACCTACGACAGGCAACAGTCAACTACCAGAACACAGGTCACGGGTTCAAACACACAAGGGTCGACTTGATACTGTACATGGGTGTGGTAAGGTCTACAGATCGAGCCCTGGGATCTGCATCTGCTACTGCTAAGGTGATAACCGTTTCACTCCCGCCGCCTAAATTCGAGGTCCTCCGATAATACTTTAGTCCAAGGTAGGACCTTTACCTTTCTTATCTCTCTCATAGGCTCGAACTACATCAGGAGCAGTCTCAAGAAGTTATGTTCATGTAAACCAGCGGTCATACTCTGGTTCCTGAAAAGCGAATCTGACTTTATAATGCTACTGTGGACGATCTCTACCTCCTGTTCTGAACACATCTTCACTTACGATGCCGTCAATGTCGTACTTTCCATCCATGTGCGGAGGGATCATGGACCTTCGTGATGCATGCTGTTGGCATGTGGTACAGGGCAACAACTTCAACGCACGAAAAACTGGGTAGGTGTGGAGGTGTGCTGGAATCTCGACTGTGTAGGACGGTGCATCCTCTCCACCTTTAACTTCTAAGACTGGCCACAGTCCTCGGTAAGCAGGCAATAACTTTTGTGAGATGTTTTCCTCAGGAGCAAACTCCTTTGACTTGACCCATGCTAAGTCGCCTACTTGAAATTGTGATGGGCGACGGTGCTTGTTGGCTTCCTCTATCATTCTATGCTGGGCCTTCCTGAGGTTCTCTACTACGGTAGCAATTTATTTCTCATGCTCTATCGCGAACTCCCTAGTTCCGGGTGGTAGCCTTTGAATTTGATCCCGGTTGAGTCCCTCAAATGGTTCTACGCGGTCTAAAGGACTTATGCAATTCGTTGGGAGTGCGACAAGTGGCTAAGTGCACACAGGCAATAACTTTTGTGAGATGTTTTCCTGAGGAGCAAACTCCTTTGAGTTGACCCAGACTAAGTCGCCTACTTGAAATTGTGATGGGCGACGGTGCTTACTGGCTTCCTCTATCATTCTATATTGGGCCTTCCTGAGGTTCTCTACTACGGTAGCAATTTCTTTCTCATGCCATATCGCGAACTCCCTAGTTTCGGATGGTAGCCTTTGAATCTGATCCCGATTGAGTCCCTCAAATGGTTCTACGAAGTCTAAAGGACTCATGCAATTCATTGGGAGTGCGACAAATGGTTAAGTGCACACTGTTATTATAAGCATTGGCTACCTTCGGGGGCATCTCATCCCAGTTAACTTGGTCAGGAATATTGTACATTCTCAAAACCTGCTGCAGGACTTCGTTCATTTGCTCAGTTTGGCCGTTAGGCTCTGGGTGACGGCCAGATGACATCAACAACTTAGATCCGTAAACTCTCATCAACTCTTGCCAGTTCTGACTAATGAACCTAGTATCCCTATCGCTAACTATAGAAAGCGGTAAAACATGTTCACTGACCCAATAATCAAAAAACTTTTGTATCACTAAATTTGTTCGTGTCTCTGAAGTCAAAGGAACGAACAGTACATACTTACTACATCGATCAACTATCATCATGACTTGGCTCTTGTCATGCCTACTCCTGACTTAAGCATCCATCATGTCAATATACAGAGTCTCCAGGTCCATCGGGAATAGGCAAGGGTTTGAGAAGACCAAGAAGGGTTTGCGTAGTAATCTTATTTCGTTGGCAGACCTTGCAACTGTATACATACTCTATGCAGTCGGCCTTCATACCTGGCCATACATATGCGCGCACGAGGTTGGCTAATGTCTTCTGCCAACCGAAATGCCCCTGTGTCATGGCATTCCCCTAGGATCAGACTACGGATTTCCTCACTGTTGAGGACGCACAAATGGTAAACTACATTAGTTTTCTCGAATAATAACCCATCAGTAGTGCGATAATCTGGTTCAGTCTCTGGAGTCTCTTAACTCTTTTGAGAAGATCGTTAGAGATAAGGTCTTGCGCATACGCTTCCTTAACTTTCTGTTAACTTTATGTTGCAGGTCTCTCCCTATATCCAGATAGTGAACTATCGCTCCAAAGTAATCAATCCTACTTAGAGCGTCCGCAACTACATTATACTTTCCTTTCACTGGCTTGAGCTCAAAGTCAAACTGATCTATCTCGACGACCCACCTAGTAAGCTTCGGTCTCATTTTGGTCTGAGTCTTTAACTATCTCAGCGTCTCGTGGTCTGAATAGATTTTGAAGCATCTCCCAAGCAAGTAGTGCTTCCAATGATCTAATGCTCCCTCTCATAGGTAGATGTCGCTACCTTCTCTGAAGGCATCCTGGCGGACATGAACTGTAAGGGTCTATAGCCATTGCCATCATCTTGCTGTAGCACAACACCTATACCATACTGACTTGCGTGGTGACGACAAAAGGCAAAGACGGATCGGCTACCTTGAGGACTGGATACTCTATCAAGGCTTTAGAACCGACGTGCAGTCTCTATCCCACTCCCAGATTGTTTCCTTCTTTAACAACCTGCGAAGGGGTGCAGCAATAGTGGAGGAGTTCCTCATGAACTTCCTGTAATAGTTAGTTAGGCCTAAGAACACCACAATTCCATCAATGTGCAGGGCATTGGCCAATCTCTGATCGCTACTATCTTACTGTCCTCAGGCTTTATGCCATCCCCATCTAAGACGTGGCGCAAGTACAAGACTTGTGTCTTGGCCCACTCACACTTCTTCTCATTGATCTTGAAGTTAGCTTCTCTCAACTTCTCCGAGACCTGTCTCAGATGACCCTCTTACTCTTGGAGGATCTTACTAAACACTAAAATATCATCTAAATATACTACTACATTTCTATCTAACCATGGTCTAAATAGATCGTTCATGCAGTGCTGGAACGTAGTCGGTGCATTGGTCAGTCCAAAGGGCATCACTATAAACTCATAGTGCATGTATCTAGTCCGAAATGTCGTTTTGTACTGATCAGGATGTACCTCTATTTGATGATAACCAAACTTTAAATCTATCTTTGAGAAGTACCTACAACCCTGCACTCAATCTAACAAATCATCTATGCAGGGCAGTGGTTCAGCATTCTTCACGGTAATGCCATTGACACCCCTATAATCTATACACATGCGAAGCTCTCCTTCCTTCTTGAGAACAAAAAGAACAACCGCTCCAAACGGAGAAAACTCATCTAAAGCTTTTGGAGACATTTTGTACAAGGCCCCTTTCGGAGTTCTACGACCAGGTTATATCTCAATACAATGTTGGATCGGTCGTGGCACTACTTCCGCAGGCGGTTGAGCTACATCTGTATACTCCTCCAGAAGTGCCCTACTCCTACATCGGCTGAGATATAGGGAGTTTCCCCTGTCGTGGCACTACTTCCGCAGACGGTTGAGCTACATCTGAAACTGGCATGGACTGCGTCTCGAAAGCTACGACGTAGGTCATGACCTGCTCCTTACTCTTCTCGAAGAAGTGCCCTCGCAATGGCTCGGTCATGGCACGATAAAATAGGTTGAGCAGTTGGGTCTCAGTGACCCCATGGTCAGGGAGAGCTACCAACTCATTCATTACTCCCTTTAGTGCTCTGACACTCTTCCACTGACATGAGTGGATAGTCTTCAGCTTGTCATAGGCTCTAATCCCCCTAATAACATCAGCAACCGATCTGGCGAAGCTTTGCTACTTCCGTCTTTGAGAGCATGGAAGGCGATGAGGACTTGCAAACTGATATTACTCTTCTCAGGGCCTAGCTAGGAATTCTATATTCCTAGCCCATCCATCTTCCCCTGCAGGTCCGCCTGCGCTTCCATCTGTGTCCTTAGCTGCTTCACTGCCTCCAATTCTTTCGCAACTTCGCTGACCTCCATTCTTCTCCCTGGTCAATCGCAACTTCCACTCCAACTTCTCGTCTTCTATATCTTGGGGTTTTAAGACATCCTCTTCTACTTCCCACTCTTTCACTACCGGCTCCTGTTCTGTCCTTGGTACATGCATCATTGCCTCCTCGTCCTCTCCCAGGGATAGATTAGCGACCCACTCAAACACCTTTTCCAACCATGGGTCCTTCTCCTTCATGCCACTCAACTGCGCTTTATCTCTTATAATCTTCCTGACCAGGGGGATTTCCTCTTCTGCCTTTTCCTCTTCTTCTTCGTCTTCTTCTTCCTCCGCTGCTTTTTTCTTCCTCCTTTTTCATCCTTCCCAACTCTTCCTCCAACTTCTTCCTTTTTGTGGCCTACTCCTGTAATAAGGTCTACTTTTTGGCCTGCTTCATTAACTTTTCTTCCTCCTTTTTCATCCTTCCCAACTCTTCCTCCAACTTCTTCCTTTTTGTGGCCTACTCCTGTAATAAGGTCTACTTTTTGGCCTGCTTCATGACCTCCTCCTTCTTGGCCTTCTGCTCGGCCAAGATCCTTGCAGCTTCCTCCTCCTGTTCCTTGGTGTAGGGAGTGGTCCCCACACCACCATTCCAAGTCTCTACTCTACGCGTGAAAAGTGTTTCAAAACCCCAACGAAAAAAGGAGACACTAGAGGGTCCTCCAGAGGGAGAACCCCACAAGCAAGCCACACATTAGGTAATCATCCATGGGGTTAGGTGCACGACAAAGCTGTCCCACTCCTCACCACTCAGACCTACCCACTCGATTGACTGATTGATTGTCTAAGGACCACAGAGCCTTACCCTTTCGTCCAACCAGGTTACCATAGCCGACGAAAGCTTTCACCACCACTATCCTTTACGATCCAGGCCCAGATGCCCAGCACCTGCGGTCAATCCCAGCTGGCTTTCTCTCCGGTTAAAAACCCTGTCAACTATGATCTCTAGCCTAGACCTACTATTAAGTTGTCACAACAAGACTTCAGCGCTGATCAAGAGGCATTTAAGGAGATCCCCAAAACTCCTCAAGAACTGTTTAACGTCGCAAACAGGAGGACGCGATTAGCAAGTCCTCTCAACACTTAGACAACTAGTTGCGTAGCCCACAACTCGGATTTGGACCACCCATGTCACACTGTTCAGCCCACCTGTTTGTACCACTCCTTGCGAGGGTTAGTCCTCCGGGACGTGTCAGTTGGCAGACATGGAATTAAGCACTACTCAGACCGTGTGGGTTTAGTCAACACAGCTCTACGACCTCATACACGCAGTTCCTATCATTTATACATAAAGACCAATGCAGAAAAAAAAGACAGACATGCTCAACAAGTACCATGGGGTGAATGCGAATCCATAGGGCGAGGGGATGGGTTGAAGGCTTGGTGAGAATATACCAACTCCAGCTTGGTCAATTTCGTGGTCAACAGCTCCAATCAACACCTTGGTCAACACTACTCGATCAACTCTCGATCAACACCTCAATCAACTCTTCGTCAACATCCAATCAACTCTTTGTCAAGTCCCGGTCAACTCTGCTATGGCTGCCGACCCCTTGTCTCCAGTCAACCTTCACTTTGCCTTCTCCCTCCTTTCTTCTTTCTCACTTTCTTTCGCCTTCATCCCAACTTTCGCTTCTTTCTCCTTCGTCGTCCCTCCTTCCTCTTCCTCAACTATAGCTTATCTTTCCTCCTTCGTCTCTCCCTCTTTGTCGTCCCTCCTTCCTCTTCCTCAGCTATGGATTCTCTTTCCTCCTTCGTCCCTCCCTCTTCCTTCACTTGTCTTCTCTCTTCTACCTCTATGTCCGAACTCCGCAGCTATGGCCACCTTCTTCCTTAGACCGCACAACAATCTTCTCCTCTCTCTCTCTCTCTCTCGTTGTCTTCTTTGGAGGTACGCAGCACCTCACATCAATGGCGCAACTATGGCGGACCTTCTTCCATGGCGAGGCTACAGCTTTGGCGCCCAGACAACGATGGCGTGTAGGGCCTGTCTCTTATACACATCTAGATGTGTATAAGAGACAGTCCTTAGACCGCACAACAATCTTCTCCTCTCTCTCTCTCTCTCTCGTTGTCTTCTTTGGAGGTACGCAGCACCTCACATCAATGGCGCAACTATGGCGGACCTTCTTCCATGGCGAGGCTACAGCTTTGGCGCCCAGACAACGATGGCGTGTAGGGCAACACGAACCAGCTCCGATATCAATACAATCAGAATCGCTTTCTTCTTCACTTCACATACGTGCAAACAGATGGCAATTCACACTGGCGTCGAGCCCCCACTCAAAGCTCAGAGATATGGAAAACGAGAACGCAGTTTAGATGCAAACTCACTTCAACAGGTTATGGCGCATCAGCGCCTATAGATCCCAACTCTCCTCATTGTGTCCAACACCACTGTTCCCACACGCTCAACTCTAGATCACCCTGACTACCCCACACGTGCTCATTGCATTACACACATGTACACATGTACACACACACTAACAGCTACCGCTGGCTATGGCAGCCATGGCCGCCAGCTACTACTAACTATGGCGCACTAACTTCTCCAAGCCCACTTCGACCTCGGGCACCTGCAGACCACCTCACACACGACGCTCGGGCAGCGCTTCCACATGGGTCACGCAGGAATGAATGAATGGGTGGACACTGCCTCTTGATTTATACTTCTGTAATACGCTGGTCTGCCGTTTTCCACCGGTTCCATGGTGCATACAGTCCCTCATGGTACTTGCTGACTTTGCAAAGTGAGACCGGGAGTGGATACTGCTGACTAAGGGAAGTTGGACTCACCACTTGCCCACTTGCCGCTGGTCTGCTGTGAGTAACGTGAGACAACACTCGAAAGGCCACTTCCGGACCTTCCGAAAGTCTGTGAACTTCCCCTTTCGGGACTGTAGCAGCTACGACCTTGACCTTTCAGGACTGCAGTAGCTACGACCTTGACCTTTCAAAATTGCTACAGCTACGATCTCTGCACAACTATCACACCTACCCTCTTCCCCCGAACATAACGCATATGCTTTGTATTCAAGTTTTCCAAAAAAAACGGTTTTTTGAAAACTTTTTCTTCAAATACAAGGGCACTTAAAATATATCACGCATATGCATTCTATTGGAATAAAACGCATATGCATTATATTATAATTTCACGAAGAGAAAATTATCGTATTTGAATATGATCTTCTTTTTTTCTCTCTTTCTTTTTTTTTTTTTTTTTTTTAGCAGTTGATGTACTGGGTGGCAAAGATGTATTCATGGGACGCTGGACCCCGTTTCCAGCAGGTGTTGCTCCCTACCAATAGATGGAGCGTCCCGCTAGGCAAATCCTCAATACCGGTGGTTCTCTTTTTTTTTTTTTTTTTTTTTTTTTTCTATTTTTTTAAAGCCCTTCTCCAAGCCCACTATCACGGTGGCGGTAAGAGGGCCACCAGGATTGGAGGCATGGCCATTCGGGCTGCTCCATCTATTGGTGGGGAGCGGCACCTGCTGGAAACCGGGTCCAACGTCCCTTGGAAACAACATTGCGACCTCTGGGGCCGTGGACATTTGAGATATCATCTCGGGGCTGTCTAATCCCTAGAGGCTGCACTTTGATACCCTTCCCTTACTGCAACACCCCCGTATGAATGGCCTGGCCCTGTTCCCCGTCGGTCTGTCTCACTGTTAGTAAGCTAAATCCCCTTTTCCTACATGTCGACCGTACCCTGGGAACTGCAGCCCTTCTCTCTATCGAACTTGGTCACAACATCATTGAGAAAGCCAAGCTGTTTTGCAGAACAAAAAAATCCACACAGGGGGGCTGCCTCTCTCTGCGGGGTAGGCCGCCTCTAAGATCTTGCTTGTACCAGCACCAGGATTTCCCCCTTTCCAAAGGATAGCGTGCCCTTCCATTGTTCATCAGGACCTCCTTCTCAGCCGATGTTGAGTGAGGCCTGCCTTCATAATTGATTGTTTGCTGTCTCCCACGTTCAGCAGTCAACCAAGATTCCGCTTCTCCTGTTCGGGCCAGGGAAGAGATGCTCCGTTGCTGCTGGCATAGAGTCCCAGTTGCACACCCATATTGCCTGCAGGTCGGGGTAGGGGGGGGGGAGGGGGGGAGGGGGGAAAGACAGGGGGGGAGGCGGGGAACAGTGTTGAGGACGGTTGGGGGCATGCAAAGGTGGGAAAAGCAGGAAAGACGGAAGGACATAAGACGGATCGGTGGGACGTATCGTGGCTGTGCGGCTGTGCGGCTGTGTAACTCTGTAAGCGCTGCTCGCCATGTGGAGGCGCAGCTGCTGGTTGGGGACTGCGGCGGAAGCATGTGGAGTCTTACAAGAATAAAGTTGGGTTGCAGGTACTGCACTTAGAACTCCTCCGTGGGTCTCCTCTGCCACGACCGTTCCGTGGACCTCCATGGTTTCCAATGGACGTCCAGATCAGCATTCAGTTCACTGAATAGCTTGGAGGTGTCTTGCCACAGTACTCTATGTGTGCAGGATGGATTCCTTGGCCTGGGTCTCTTTTTCTTCCCTATAATCTCTTCTCATCGTCCTCCATGCTTCTTGGGTTGCGGTCCTGATTACTACTTCCAGAACTTGCTGAGCCTGTAGCAGTCCAAATTGATGGTCTCTCCGCTGGAAGGAGCATCACGCTCGCCAAACCAGCATGAGGACATGCAGCCTTGTGTAGGCGAACAGATTAGCTACGAACGGAGACCATTGGGCCAACAGATGTTGGTTCTTGCCCAGCAATAGAAGGCCCAGATCCCATGGAATGTGGATGGATGTCAAGGAGTGGAAGGCCGCGTCCCATCTTCTTTTTATAATTTCACAAAGAGGAAATTGTTGTATTTGAATATGATCTTCTTTCCCCCCCCCCCCGAAGTTCAACGCCTGCTCCGTTCAGGCCCATGCAGACCCGTAATCACAGATCACTGCCCGTTATCTCTCTCTCTCTCTCTTTTTTCTTTTGTGCCCCCTATGCTCTTCTTCAGGCAAGAAACTGCCCTCCAGGTCACTAACATACCTGCGGGGCTCTCTCTCTCTCTCTCTCTCTCTCTCTCTCTCTGTGCAGGAAGTCCCTTCTGATGGCCAAGAAAGTGGCGCTTCTGACAGCCAAGAATGTGGCGCGGCCAAGAAAATGGAAAAATCAGAAAGCCACTCACCAAGGTCTCGCCGCACTACCCTGGTCAACGAGACAAAACAGAAAGGGGTTGTATTTGTCCACGTTCTAGTGGAAGATTCATTGGCATTTTGCACATTTGCTGAGGAGTGGAGCAAGGGCCCAAGTAGTGAAAGGAATGAAACTCAATCCAAAACATGGAAAGGTACCTCGCTACTTTACTTTTACCTTTTCGCCAAGGCTCTGAGGCCCCCAGCCATGGTCCACAATTGAGCCTACTCAGCCTGGACCCGACCTCCTTGTGCAGGCAAAGTTGGTCTTGCTCACTCAAACATAACGCATTTGCGTTGCACGGTATGCGTTGTATTCTTTTACAATGCATATGCCTTATGTTCGGGGGAAGACGGTAGTCGACAGACCTACAGATCGAACCCCTACAGCTACACAGCCCTATGACAGGCAACAGTCAACTACCAAAACACAGGTCACGGGTTCAAACACACAGGGGTCAACTTGATACTGTACATGGGTGTGGTAAGGTCTAGGGATCGAGCCCTGGGATCTGCATCTGCTACTTCTAAGGTGAAAACCGTTTCAGGACCATCGAGAGAGCTGAGAGGGGCGTATGTGTGACGCATGATGAAACAACGTAGATGTCAACACTGAAAACACATTACAGCACTGTTTTTCATAGAAGAATAATCAAAAACACTGAACATAGCCACGATAATTATCCATGAAACTTTTGGAGCTGTGGACACTTTCCATCCCACCGCGACTCCGGCCACTACACAGTCACCCTTGCGTCTACAGTCCATCCTTCTGTTTTCCCCCACATGTTACACCGCCTCACACATCCAGAGGTCGTTCGCCCGTCGGTAGGACACTGCTTGCTACTACCACCAAGACCTGCACCAGAACACAGATCACCTAGGCTCACGCTTCAGACTCTGCAGCAGGCCCCGCACCCTTTTTACTTTTGCGACATCAGAATCACCACGACGTCCAAGCATAGGTCACAACTTTCACCATCATCCATTTTCGGAGCTGGTCGGTGTATGTACTGACAGTACTGTTATCACGGGCACTGAAGCACCCAGAAGGACAGATTTGCCAATCAAAGTCATCCTGCTTGCACTCAACATTATGAAATCCGTGGTCTTGTCGTCTTCTATCAATCAAAACCATCCTGTTTTGCATTTCACACTGTGCAAGCCGTACAAAGCCATCCTGTTTTGCACTTCAGTGTGCTAGCCGTGGTCTTGACGTCTTCTATCAAGTAGGCAAGATTTACCATTCGACGTTTTGCACTTCACAAATCACCGAATAACATGTATCTTCCTGCATGGAAGACTCTAGGTGTCTATATCCACTTCTCTCTGTCCTATGATTTCGAATAGACTGGCTCCCCTCCACCAACTCTCCATTCTCAAGTCCATATCATGCATTGTAGAGTTGTCAGAAACTTTCCTTCGAGGGGACTCTCCAAAGTTTTCACAGTTCCCAGGTTGTACAGTCTCCACAAATGGGATCGCTAACAACAGGCCTCGCTCGGTATACACCCAATGAACTGTCGAAATAGCATTCAAGTGTATAACGATTTCGGGCAAAAGCAATTCCCATCGTGTGACCGGCGGTATGTACAAGGCCTGAGTACATATTCACCGCGGCATGCTGATCCACGATTACTTACGATCCAACTTCATGTTCTCGAGCTGTAGAGAACAACCTGAACTGAGGCAATGTTTCACGACTCGCTCCACCTTAAAGCCTTGCTTCCTATTGTCATTGCCATTGTAGCACGCGTGCAGCCCAGCCCATAAGGGCCATGCGGACTTGATGTCATCCCCACCTTCCTCTAGTATGTCACTGGCAGTTTTTTGTGAGTGCAGCACATCGTTGCAATGTCTTAGCAACACAAAACGAGCGTTCCGCTCGTTATAGGACTGAACCCTTTCCTTTCATATGTCAAGAGCTGGTAAGGTTTTGCACGTTGTATCGAATCAACCAACTGTTGAAATGCTTGTTTGTTTCTTTGTTTCTTTGTTTCTTTTTTTTTTTTTTTAACGCACCAGTTGGTGCTAGTGGTGCTGGAGAAACAGAATAAAATAGTTCCCACTTCCGTGTTTTACCTTCCCCCGAATACAACGTACAGTCGTTACAGCCAAATCTACGGCATCTTTCAGTCTTGAGACAAGTATAACGACCCTACGTTGTATTCGGGGGAAGAAGGTATTTTGCACGTTGTATCGAATCAACCGACTGTTGAAATGTACTTGGAGAAACAGAATAAAATAGTTCCCACTTCCGTGTTTTACCTTCTTCCCCCGAATACAACGAAGTCATTACAGCTAAATCTACGTCATCTTTCAGTCTGGATACAAGCACAGTGAACGTACGTTGTATTCGGGGGAAGAAGGTAGGACCAGTTAGTTCAACGGCAATATCTCCAGGCCGTCGCTTCATTTTTGAGAAATTAAAAGAAAGGCACAAGCAAATAAGCAATTCAAACAGCAATAAACCAGACAGGGAGATCTCACAGAAGACCAGCCGTAATTGAGCCAAAGACTACCCTTTTTGACTAATGATTCAATCTTCTCATAGTAAAGCAAAGAATTACAATCCACCATCGTCTGCGGTCCTTGCTTATCGATTGGAAGTGGACCCTAATTCTTTGCTTTGCTATGTAAAGACTGAATAATTAGTGGCAACCACTGGTCGACTTTTCCGCTTTTCTCCACACTTTAGCATCTACTTTTTAGTTTCAAGTTCCTCTCCGATATAGTAAGCAGCAGATTGTCAGCCTGGGAGACTACTACAATGCTGATCCACAACAACAACACGTAGCATCTACTTTTTACTTTGAAGACCCTCTCCAATATAGTAGCGACAGATTGTCAGCCTGCAAGAGCTTCAGTGTTTTATCCACCATAAAGAGAATATACCAAAACCAAAAACAAACCAACAAAGATAGTCCATGGGCACTGTCACACATGCATGTGTGGATGTGTCGACGTGTGTGGGTGTTCCAATGTATGCCCATGCTTGTGCACATGATTTCCTTAAACCACCAGTACTAGGCCCAGCTATCGGCCGCGGAAAAAAAAGGAGAAACATTTCTAATCAGATGAATTTGGGCGCTCCTGTAGTAGATCCTGGCGGGTTAACGGGCAAGACTCAAGGAAGTACTGGTGGTTTAAGGCGCTCGTTATGTTTTCCAAGCACCAACTTCCAAGCTGTATAAAAAATATATATTGTTTTCTAACGTTGAGCTTCATTCTTTTTCCTTGGTCAGCCGGGGTGTGACCGTGTTTGTGTGCATGTGCTTTCCCTTCAGGCGTTCGTTTATTGTTTTCCCGGGGCCAACTTCAAGCCGGGGACCTTTCCTCGGCCAGCACAGACAGAACCCTCCGTACCAGACAAAAATGTGGGTTGTGTACATGGGGCCCTTTGAACGAGAGGGGTGCACCTATGGTGCCAGGTACTGAACAGCAGATGATCCATTGAGAACTTTTTCGATTGACAAAGGGAAACTCAGCATACCCTACACCCAATTCCACACGCCAACTGAGGGCACACTCACACGGGGACCTATATTCACGAAATTCCAAAAACAAAGGGGAAAAGGCCAGTCCCACGGATCTACGAAATTCGCAAATGTACTGGAGGCGATTGCAAATGCCCCTTCCCAAATGTACTATTCCTGTGTCCATTTGTCAGCGGCCTGGGCGACTGCAAATGCCCCTTCCCAAATGTACTATTCCTGTG
>BFEA01000409.1:673011-724148 GCA_003427395.1 Chara braunii
TTTCCATTTTTTTTTTTTTTTTTTTTTTTTCCTTAAACAGTCCCTACAGTGCTAGTGATGCTGGCCAAACTGTGGGACGGCGAGCGGAGAAAAGGCGAAGGAAATTAGAGGTACAAATCTTAAAGAACGATTGGAAGAGGTGGCTGTCCGATCTGCAAGGAAGGGACCGAAGGCAACTCTGGGGAAAGGGAGTGAATTCCATTGGTGGTAGAGGACCGGTGGAAATCAATAATCAGGCTGAGTATGCTGAAGAGCAGAAAACAACGGCTGAGGCTACTTAGGAAATCAGGATTGGAGCTTATTAAGGGAGGTGTCAAAGTCGGCAACGTCAAGGAAACGATTTGTGAACTAGCAGAAGCACGGGCAAATAAGGCTTTCGGAGACGCATCGGAGAAAGATCGGACGTTGAAACAGAGATATCGAGAGAGGTAGGTAATTCGGAAGAAGGAGATTAGCAATCGGCTGAGATATAGGGAGTTTCCACGAGCGCGATTAAGCTTTGTTCGCTTGCGAATGACTGCAGGGTCATCTTTATCCGATCAAGATGTTCTTAACCCTTCCTCTTCTGACCTTCAAATCTCTGGTTCTGGCCCTCCATTAGCCTCTTTCTTTCTTCGCGATCCATCGTATAATGCCTTTTTCCGTCTTACTGGGCAATACGTCGACATGTTTACGTAGGGATTTCCGTCCTATTCTTCAAAATCAGATACCATGGGCTGCAAAGTTGAAGGAATATATACTGAAGTTGGTGATTGAAGACTACGACTTCGAGGTGTGTGGTGGACCGCTTGTTTACGTGTTGGTATCGCCTTGGTGCCAACATGTTTACGTAGGATCAACTACTAGGTCTCTTCCCGTCAGGTGGAATTAACATGTCTACAGTGCATCTAATCTTCACGTGATCGAGGGAGGGAAACGTAACCATAGGATGTATTCCTGCCTGAGACGGTGTCAAGTTGAGCAATACGTGGTGATTCCGTTATTTTCTCGTGAAAAGGAGGATATGCTAAGTTCGGAAAAGTTTGTGATTGGACGAGTATGCCGTGACAAGGGAAAGAAAAGGAATAGGAGGCGGCCTGGCAGGGAAGAAATATTGAAGGAGAAAAAGAGAAAGGGTGTTCTTGCCTCTACTTCTAATGAGGCGGGTCCCCACTTCATCTTCCATTTGACGGTCGGAATTGTCTCCTCGACGATTACTCGTATCCTGGACTTCTGCATGGAAAACAAAATCTCCTCGGTAGGGATTGCGTGGGCGGGAGGGGATCTGATCGCTGAAAACTGGAAACCTGTAAAAAGAAAATTTGGATCATCACTGATTCACACTCAGAACCATGCGGGGGGTGTCGAAGAATAGCAAGGGGAATGTTTCGTCCTGGTAAGTACCTCTGGATTTCTGCGGAAACATTTTGTGCAGTACCTAGAGTCCCTTCCACGACCGCATCTGGACACAGACAAATTAGGATCAGAAAGGACAACTTCAAGAAATTCAGGATCTCAACCATTGCACAACCACATCCAATTCACGACCGCCGCCCCTCGACAGAAAATACTCATGCAAGTCCCAACAACGATTTGATAGGCGGAAAAAGGTTTTGGACTAACAGATGATACACTTTGCAACAGCCTCTGTGATGAACCTCGTCTAAAACTTCTCCCACACCATCACGATTGGGAACTGGCTTTCCCTGTCCACACACACAGGTACAAATCTATTATCAATTGGCCCAGCGTAACAAAACTCTCAAGTGTTGCGTTCGGTGCCCAGCGAGCAACGATCATAAAGCTTCAGCCCAAACTCTCCAAGTCCTACTGGTCTTATGCAGCCCAACAGCACTACCCTGTGCTCCTGAATATGACAATGATACGCTCGGCAACATCCTCTTCTCAACGTCATCAGCAGAATCAACCTGCATGTGCAAGCATGCGACCTGTTTCCATGGAAAAGACTACGGACCAGTACCCAGCAACCTGCTTCCATGCGAAGGAGTACTGAATGTAAGGATCGCTCACAAATGGACGACGTGAACTTGGGAGCAAAGCGTGACACTGTGGTCCCCAATGTGAAATATCTTATGGGAACATTGCAGACTGATGAATAGGCATATCCCATTATGCAAAGAGAGTTGACCGTGACAATGTGGTCCCCAGCAAACTGACGCTGCAAAACATACATCCCACACTTACAACGGGAATTGAGCTCGTGCAGGTCATCAATGATGAAAAGTTCAAAACCCAAACGGTTCAA
This sequence comes from Chara braunii, assembly GCA_003427395.1. Lineage (NCBI taxonomy): Eukaryota > Viridiplantae > Streptophyta > Charophyceae > Charales > Characeae > Chara > Chara braunii. The sequence goes on from BFEA01000409.1 coordinate 675,257, forward strand.
CAAATCCCAGAGTCTGTAGGAATCACATTGTGGATGTAAACAAGCATGTTCTTGAAAGCACACAATATGTGGACCTGTGGGGGTTAACAGGGTGGACATGAGAGTTCAACAGTTCACATTGGAAGATACAGACAAGAACTATGAGCAAAGCTTCATAGCCGCAAATTGCCTCGCAACATTCAATGCCTCCTCCGCTCCCGCCGCGTTCCCACCCTGCATAACAACAACAAATTTCAAACAAATGAGCAACGCATACTAACTAGTACGGCTCAGGGCCTCAGGCAGCTGCACTGCACTACGGAATAATCACAACCCAAAATGCCCTCAGAATACCAGAGCATGCAATGAGTTCATTGAAATCAACTACGGGTAGGCTGGCAGATATGAATTGCTGGAGCAGCAAAAAGGCTTAACAACAAGAAACTCAGAACTACGGCACACATAAAACCATCTAATTGGCAATCTAATTGACACCAAAGATGACGCACATCGTCATATCCTCCCCCCCCCCCCCCAAGATACACCAAAGACGACACACATCGCCATATCCTCCCCCCATGCAAGATACACACACACACACACACACAGAAAAGGAGGAAGAGAAGAAAGATTGGGGGAAGGGGGGGGGAGAGGAGGCGGAGAGGACATATCACAATGGCGCTGGCCATATGCTCCCACACACCCAACAAAAGAGAGACAAAGAAAGAGAGAGTAAGGCATACAGGAGATTGCGCAAAGCACACAGATAAAGAAATAGTCGACTCCTTTTGGGGGGGGGGGGGGGGGGGGGGGAATACCTGTCCCTGTGCAAGGCCTCCCTTTCCTCCTCCGCCTTTTCCATCAACTGGCTTGAGCGCAGCTTTCAACCAGTCCAACACTTGGAGTCCTCTTTTTGAGACGGTATCCGGGACACCAGCATACAAGAGAACCTTGTTCTTTGCCTCGTCAACGCTCAACATCATAACGGCCAAATCCTGTTGAAGCACAGATGCCATGCAAGAAAACCTGTAAGGACCCTGATGTGCTGCCATACTACGGCCCGGGTACCGCATCCCATTTGCTTTTGTATCTCAGGGCCCAAGTAGATCAAATCAGTTTTGGCAAGTGAGTGGACAAACACATCCACGAACTACACTGCAATATTCAACGGTCAAACACATGACACATTTGAAACACTGTACGTCTGATTTGAAAAAGACATCGAAGACATGGCGGCGTGCTTCATTGGTGAAAATGCAAAGCGTATTCTGATCATCGTTCTGAACTACCCTGCACAAAAAACCCTGAGAACATTGTACTCTAAGCTTCAGACCCCAACACAGACAGTAATAGTCTCCTCAGCTGGTGGCGTACACACAAGCATCCGGAACCTGCAACTCGAAACCCAAACCAAACCCACACCCAAGCCCACAACCCTCTAGAATTCAGACCCCTACACACTTAAAAATCTCTTCAACTAGCAACGGACACGCATTCGCGACCTTGCCCTCAGAGTTCAAACCCCGACACACAGACGAAGTTATAAATCTCTCTTCGGCTGCATTCACAACCAGCAAGTCAAGACCCAAACCAAACCCAGACCCAAACCCAGCCCTGAGCTTATGGCAAACACTCAAAAAACATTCATCGGCACTTGCACTGCCTCACCCACAAGCGCAATATTGATCGTCCACATGCTTCTGTTCAAATTTCCTCCCCTCCACAACGAGAAGTCATTACTGGAGCAATACCCCCCCTGCTTTTTGAGCCACAATTGCATCATTTGCTCCATATGTAAGCACGGCCATGAGATTCTGAGCCGCAATCACAACATTAGTTGCATATGTAAGCATGGCCATGGAATTCGGATTTGCTTTCATTCTCACCAAGCAGTCTGTAATATCATTTTTTTTAATTTCTTCGACGGATTTTTCTTAATAACGTGGCACCTCGCAAATACGAAGTGCTGTACCTGACGCTCCGAGTGATAAGCTTTCAGGCTATATAGACCCTCCATCACGATCACGTGCCATCATCCACATTGGGCCCTGCACCGTTGCTCAACAAATGTGCAACATGAGAATGAATCTTCCGCCTGAGCATGAGAAGATACACCACCATAGTTCCTGTCTTTTTGTGCATGTCATGATGGATGGTGAAGTGAGGGCCATTAACGTACGGCTTGACTTGCACAGTATAGATTTGCACACCACTACATACTCTCGAGGACCCACACGCAGTGGATCTCTTACCCACCTTGGTTTTTTGGTAGTATACACGTTTAGCACAAAGACCTCAAAAACACATCCACAATAAAACCATAATACCAATTACCCTTTCATAGATTTGCACACCTCAACATGATCTGGAGTTAGCATTTACAGAAACCAGGTAGCAGATGGTCCAGTAAAGAATGGAGTGTCCTTACGCACCTTGCTTTTTCCAAGGACTGTTGTGACAGCCTCACGCACAGCATTCGTATCCAAACCGACATCAAGTCGTAGCACACAGACTGATTCACCCTTCGCTGCTGCTGCTTCTGCTTCGTCCACCGCGGCTTTGATTGCAGTTCTCAGATTCAACCCAGCTGCTGCCTTATGAGCTTCACGCAATTGCTCCTGCAAATGGGCAGCGATGAAAAAGGACACATTAACAATCACTACTTTCTTCAATCACTTGCTCTTTTGTTTTCCGTAATCGTATTGACCACTTCAAAAATCCGCATGACCAAAGTCAGTTTATAGAACAGACGCAGCAGTCCCTTACAAGTTACAACTCAATTAAACAAAAAAAAAAACAGAAACCTAGTGTCACTTGATTCTACCTCTATAGATTTTTGCTCAGAATTGTCTTACATGCGCAGTGATGGCATTTGCGCTGACTAGCAAGATGATGCTCCCAATACTACTATACAGTGACCACTGACCTTTTACAGGGCTTCTAGGTGACTGCGGTCAGGTTTGCAGCAGGGCACCGAAAGCGCTACGAGCCCCAAGTAGTCCCTCACCCCACAATACCTCAGGGGTGGGCAAAATTTTCTCTGAGCATCAGAAAAAAGATGCCTTCGAGCATTTTGGTGGGCCGCTAACGTGTATGTGGTCAACAAACATGCCGAGGGTTCGCGTTTGAAAAGAGTGCACCGACTTTATATCACCAACTGTGATAACTCATTACAAGCAGCACAGAACGAACCAATCACCTAAAAGCCCGGTCAGTCTGATAATGATATCTCAAGGCCGTCCCCTTAAAGAAAGAAGAAAATAACGAACAAAAACTCCTTGTACATGGAATTTTGAATTTTCGAGTTCACTTCGGCAACTGGCTTACCTGTAACACAGCAATTTTCGCTTTGAGATCTGCTTTCCTTGCTGCAGGAATTGGAGCGGGATCGACAACACTCTTCAGTGCTGCAACTTCCTGCACAAACAGATTCAGGAAGGCAAAAACCCGAATGGTCAAAAGTCAAGAGGGGACACGTACAGAAGCTCATGATGAAAATTAGAACGTGTCCAAACCAATTTGAAGAGAGGAATAGCAGTGAGTTACCAAAACAACATGTCTGCCTATCAATAAAACTTGGGCAGTCCACCTATGAGCAAAACTTGTGCAGTCTGTGTCCAACTCCGCCGACCAACCAGCACAGCGCAGAAGAGAAGTCGACCGCGTGGGTGAGAGCATAAACGAACGCATACCAACCTTCTCCAACTCAGCTCCTTTCAGCTTTCCAGCTGCATGAACGCGCTCCCCGAGCTTATCTGCAAGCTCGATTGCCTCCCTTGCTGCAGACATTGTCAGTGCGATAATGCGTCGGACGCCTTTCGCAATCCCCTCCTCTGACAAGAGGGCGAAGTAATCTGCCTCTTTGGTATTGGACAGATGCGTACCTGAGCCACGGAGTCCAAAAGAAATAACAAAACATTCGAGCATCCAATGAGAACGAGGTCGATAAAACCCACATGCCGAATACAAGCAAAGCCCACAACAAAACAAGCACAGAGCGATTTTTTATAATGTTTTTTTCTTGCTTGTTTACGATAACAGAACCTGATCACTCTGGCTTGCTGTTCATTCTCGGGTGCATCAGTCCGCTTCCTTTTCCGCGATCGAGTTAAAAGTCCAATTCCTTTTCCACAAGCAAGGTCCGATTCCCGTTTCCACGAGCAAACTTAAAAGGACGGGTACATGAATGACGCTTTCATGCTTCCTAGGGATCCCTGAGCAGCAGGAAGCCTTCTCCTTCTCGAGTTCCTCTCAGTCTGTATGACTCAGAGGCTGTCAGACCTGTATGACCCAGAGACTGTCAGATTTGACTTGACTAACAAAAACATCAGAAGGTAAGACTGAATATCGAAATGCCCATGCATGCAGAAAGTTCAGCTCTGGATTAATAGGAAGCGGTGCAATCCAGCTGGCAGCAACAAACAAGTAAATATAAGAGATCAAGCACTTGATGTCCATCCAGCCAACACATACTCACGGACGTAATTTCCAGGACGTGTAATAGAAACTTCAATCTGATGAAAACTACTGTTAAACCACCGGTACTTGGTCCAGCTATTGATCCCGAGGCTGAATATGCGCTGCGCGCCTCGTTTTGCCAAACCGCCGTTGGCTGGCGCCTCCAGCCATTGCGGTCCGGTAGGCCGAAGCCCATCAGTCGCGGCGCGTTGGCGCGTTAACGGGAAACGGGAAACGCCCGCCGCCGATGTATTGGCCAAGTACTGGTGGCTTAAGGGATTTCCAAAACGCTTAAGACGGTGCCACACTATATATCTAATACAGCAACCTTACACCAACGAACACAGTGCCATCCTTTATCTGGAAAGGCCTGGTTCGTCTATACAAGATTATATCTGACACAGCGACCTTAAACAAACAAACAAACACAAAACAGGTAAGGGTAACAAAGGAAGTAGACTGACCTCCGCAGAATTCAACTGAAACTTTTTCCCAGTCCCTATTTTCCGGGTCAGACAGAAGCTCGTCGACTGGAGTTCCAACCGACACTACTCTCACAGGATCTGGATAAACCTGACAGGCAATGCAAGCCATGCAACAACGTCAGAGATCAGCCCGACACTGCTCATATTGCCAGGGACCAAGTAAACACCACCGATACGCAATTTCCAATAATGTTTGTTGGACTCTTAAACCACCCCAGTACCCACCTCCTGGAAAGTGCCTTCTCAGTGAGTTAAGGCGCGACCAGGGCCAACCGGCAGGCCTAGTCCCACAATTTCAGAGCGGCACATTTGACAACTTTTCGTGCTCAAAAGAATTAACAGAAATTTCTAAAACATTTATTTTGCCTGTGCAATAATCCCCGCAATGATTCGGCGCATCCCATTTTTGCTACTCTACAGAAGAACTGGTGATTTCTCGTGCCCAGAAGAAGTCCAAGAAAATTGTAAAAATTTGAGCATCCTAGATTGCGTCCTGATCTTCTGAGGAAAAATAGGAATTGCCCTTCAAATAATTGAAGCAGCAATTCGGTGCATTTCCATTTTTTCCCACTCTACGATATGTGGCAAACAGAAAAAAGTACGGCAACTTTGGTGATTTTTCGTGCCCAGAAGAATTCACAGAAAATTCTAAAAATTTTAGGGTCTGTAGATTGGCTCCTGATCTTCCCAGGAAAAAAAATCAGAAACTTAAAAAAAAAAAAAAACATTTTGCCCATCAAATAATCGACCAGCCCAACACTGACCAATTTTCATTTTTTGCCAGTTCAAGTCCACGGCCACACTGACCCACCGGTAGGCCACATGCCTGTTCCAAAAAACGGCCTATTGGTCCCCCAACTTTCTAAAGGCGGGAAATGGAGTGGTTTGATTATGAGAGAACAAGACTGAAAGGGAACCCCTAGCGGAGGGTTGCAAGAAATAATACTCTGGCTAGGGGGTTTAAACTTCTTCACCTACAAAAATTTCGGATGCTCGGCCGGACGGCACATGCCACTACTTGCACTCCGGAAAAGCCTAGCGCACAGTAAGGTGCCTGCAGGCACAGGTGTACAGGTGGTTTAAACCACCAGTACATCGCCCAGCTATCGGCCGCATAAAAAACTTTCTAGTCGGATGAATTCGGGGTCTCCTGTAGTAGCCCGTACGTTTCGTAAAATCATGGCGCGTTAATGGGCACGGCTCTAGGAAGTACTGGTGGTTTAAGCTGAGAGGGCAGAGGGCAAGTCATCGAGTCTTTTTTTGGTGTTTCAAATGAACTTCTCACAGAACCTCCCCGCGGCAAACGAACCTAGCCACTCATTTCTATGCCCTACCCTCAAACCTTGCAAGTCGTTACGTCTTTATTCTTTGCAAAATTGGTTAATGCTGCCAGGATTGATTTATTATTTAAATGATTCAACTTGGTTATAAAAAAAAAAGAACAAGACCGAGGTGCATTGTTGTTTCAACATAACTGCAGTACTACTGAGGAGTGTCCTACCTCTCCAAAGACCGCTCGAAGACCAACAACGCGCTTGGCTTCAGCGAGGCTTGCCTCTTTTGCATAGACAGGAAGCTGCTCCTCTATTTGTTTAACGACAATGCCTTCTATTGCCCTGAGTGTTTTCGCATCAATCGGCTTCCCTGCAGACATCAAGTGATTCAGAATTGTCAGAATTTCTGGCTACCAGAATGGCCCAGGACCACTTTTGCCTGCCCAGGCAAAATAAAAAGTAAAAAATAAAAAATAATACTTCTTAAATTGATTTCTTTATTTTAAATTTCGTAAAAGAATTTCTACGTGACCCTGAGGCAAAAGCTGTTCAGTTTATTTTTCTGCATAGCCTACTTTTTCTCGTTTTTTTTTTCTTTTTCGCAGAGACCTTCCCTGGTTCTTGCATGGCGAATGGGCCGCCCGGCAAAACAGGGTGACCCGGGAGGCCCCGCTGGTACCCTGGCAGAATCGTTTACTCCCACCCTCTACTCACTTCAGCAAGCACATTACACTTTCAATCCTGTACCCAAGCACACATCCCACATATACCTTCCATCCACTTTTCCTCCAAGACACTTCCACACCACCCTAGGCAATACATCTGGAATTCTTACCTCGTCTTAATTAAGTAATTGACTTTAAAATCCTATCAATTTACACCCAACAAATTATTCTGAGAATTGAGAATAATTTCAAGTCCGCAAAAAATCATTTCTCAAAGGTAGTACGCCGCACTTGGTCAAATTTTCTTTTAATGACATGCTTTGACATGACATTCCTTCCAAATAACAATACAACCCTCGAACACAACAATCTCTTGCCTGAGACACAGAATTCTCTCTACAAACTGTTGGGATGAAGGTATCGAGTTACACAAGGGGCTGGGGGGGGAACGATGTACAGAATGCAAATGATGTCCTCTTTTGACTAAAAGCAATCGATGTACAGAATGCAAATGATGTCCTCTTTTGACTAAAAACAATCTTCCACAAACGAGAGAGGATAGTTCACAACGTAAGCGACAAGACAAGAAACCTTCTACCAAGTACAACGATTGCCAAGCAAATCCGTCCCACATCAGAGGTGATACTGATACATGCAAATGGTGACCGAAAAAAAAAAAAAAAAAACACGGAACATGTACAGAGTGAAGCTGATATCCACTTTTTTTTTTTAAACTACAAGGGATCAAGTCTCCCGCAAAGGAGAGATGATGGTTCTGAACATAAGCGACAAGAAAAGAGATTCTACGAAGTACGACTGACAAGTGCATCCATCCCACATCAGAGGCGTTACAGATCCGTGCAAATGTTGGCTCACCATGCGAGAAGTCAAATCGCAATCTATCAGGGGCAACAAGGGAGCCTTTCTGGTCAACATGGTCACCCAAGACAGCCTGCAGAATCAAAAACACCACAAATATTTCCACTTAGTCACAGGTCATGCCTTCGTCGCATTATCAGAGTCGTCAACATGCAGCATGGCAGCTTGATGTAGCTCTGACAAATGAGATGCCATCCTTTCACCTTCATCGACAATCACAAGAGATCGCCAAACGGGAGCAGAGCCCAACACACCTCCCCCACGGGAGACGACGACTCCCGTTACAAAGTCTCTACCACTTCGCCACTTTGGAATTTATGATGACAACAAATACCTCTCTAGTACTTATCACGCAAAACTCAGATAAAACATCACCATCTGCTTGACTCTGCTTAGATCAGCAATGATCAACATTCCTCTACGTGAGAGGCTTTTGCAATGACTTGCTGATTTCTGCTGCCGAATTGTCTGCGAGGCTGTATACTAACCGTAGGGTTAGATTCGCAATTTTGTTTGGCTGAGGGCTAACCAAGTGACTTGCCTGTCCTCCTTGAAACTCGGGAAAGTGTCCTCCTTGGAACCCCCTTCTGTATCTCCTCTCCTGGATGCTTCGTCGTTTTTGGATTCGTAACTCGACCCAAAGCTTAGCGAGTAAAATGTCAAAAGTGTTATGAACTTGGTTGTTTGACAATTTGATTGCCACTCACACACAGAAGAACTCACACACACCCATACATGCATGAGACACAGGGGAGGAAGAGACAGAGTCCACCTGCACACAGACCAGAGATAAACAGCGGAAGAACACACATGCATGTATGGGGAGAATACACACAGATGGGGAGAATACACACAGTGTTCTCTCTCTCTTATAACTCCCAACAACCAATCACAAATTGACACTGCGAAGATCACAATCGGAAAGTAACCCAGATGATGAGCCAACTCAACACAGTTAACCTCAATTATCGTCACAGAGTTCAACCCAGTGTCTCGCCACTCAAGAACCACACACTCCACTCACTACCACACTCTCAGAGTCTAGCGCTGCACAGAAGCAGCCTCCCAGAGGCCAGCGCCATACACCCAGATGCAGATTATGAACAGCTAAGTAGTCTCCAGTGCCGATGAGTCACTCTGACGATGAAGAAGGCAGCTACTACCGCAGCACTAGTACCCACATGTACTCAGTGAAGACCTCCGATATAGTCCTGCCAGCGCAGATATCCCCAGGGGATAGATGCGCTGAGTACAGCCCCAGCTATGGCTGTTTCAGAAGGCTGGCTATGGCTGCTCCACTGCGCTGATGTCTCAGGTGCCGCTGTAGGCATTCAGCACTGCACAACTTGGTTGGCCACGAACGCTGCACGCGAGAAAATGAAAACCCAAAAGTCCCGAACCGATGTTCTTCCAGCACTTATAGACTCTACACTCTAGCCTAGACCTAAACCGGACTGACTGGACCTACCGGTACCGCAGCTGCTTCGGCCTCTCGGCCTCTACCGGACCCGGCTATAGGCTATAGGACCGTATACCAGTTTAGGCCACTTAGGGCCTGTCTGTCCTAGGGGTAGCCCGGGCCTGCTATAAGCAGTTAGGGTAGTAGTAGGAATTCGGTTAGTTTAGGGCCTGTAGTCCCTCAGAATTACAGGTCTGTACCCCTCCTCCTTCCCAAAATAGGACCGACAGTGTTGAGCACCCAAGGCAGTTTCGACAGCCAAGGCAGTTTCCAGAGTTTCAAGTGGGTTGCATTGGGGAAAGAAATACCTTCTTTCTTTTTTATTCCGAGTTGCTTTCAATGCCTTCCATTCCTCGACATGCTCATATGACACTTCAACCACCCTTCAACCGTACAATAATAGCCATGGGATGGGTACTACCAACTGTGACCAACCGACCTTAGCTCAGTTGGTAGGTACGACCCTGAACTGTTCACAAACAGACCCGACCGAGTTCAAACTTCACTGGAAGCAGATGAGTGAAACCCCACATACCTGAATTCCCTAGGGCTGGTCAGTTCGATGATGATATCTCAAGGACGTCGCCCTTTTGGCAAAGGAGAGAAAAAGAGGAAAGAAAGGAAAAAGAGAAAGAAAACAGACATACAAAAGAAGGAAAAAACAAGTCATGGGTACACACCTTGAGCGCAAAGTTCAGGAGGTGAGTGCAGGTGTGGTTGGGAGCTATCAGCCGTCTCCGGTCGTAGTCCACCTGAGAGAGAAAGTCAACGCATAACATACTCAATCCAGTAAGAGACATACATGACACTACGCTACGTGTAGAGCATCGACGAACAGATGATTGCAGCCCGCACCATTTAAACAAAGATGACGAATTTAAATAAAAACTCCATCTAAAAGAGACGTACACATGTCAACGACCCTATAGCATTCGCACTACACCACAAACCAAAAACTACGGCACTCAAAATCTTCCATTTGTAAAGGCACCTGTCATATCTGCACACACATAATTCATTCAAACACTGACCAAAACTTAAATAGATCACTCCTTCGCACAACGGAAACCTTATACCAACTTATAAAAAAACAAAACAACAAAAAAGATCACACCTTCCACCATTTGGAACTTTCCTCATGGTGTTTCACAACAACATCATTTCAAGACAGTCTGTACTTTTATCATCCATGGAACCTCCTCCGTGCACGCACGGATTCGAACCGGCACCCTCAGCCTCAAGAGCCGAGTCTCTTAACCACTACAGCCATGACACGGTGTTCAAAACTGGATTCGTGCCGGTCGTAATATCCAACCCACCCCTGCATGACAGCCGCACCTGATGCTAAAGAGAATTGACAAAAATAAGAATCAAGCAAATCCTTGTTTTCTCGAGGCGTCCTGCATTCCTGCAGATCTAGATTGACCTAAGCTTCCCCTGAGTCGTGTACCTCGCAAGTCACTGAATCATCCACTGCGATGCCCTCTCCATTCTTAACAGTCCCTGCGTGTAGCACATAACCTCCGTACACCTGAGCATTTGTAACATCAAACACAGCGCCAGAGCTAGAGATGATGGAACCAGTGTCGTAAATCTGCACACAAAACACAGACAACGTAGAAAGAGTGGCAAGCAGGTCAGAAATCGAACCGATCACATTTCTCCTCTCCGGTTTCTTCAACGCAACAACAGAATTGCAACCATACATTGACAAAGACACAGAACGGGCTGCTAGAAAGAACTGCCAACCAATCTCATTGCGCTAAGCTAAGTACCAGCTGATATCAGTTCAGTTCAACTGGTGTTAATCATCTCAAGAAACATATATTTTTTTATTTTAGAAACAACAAGGGGATGCTCACCGTGGCGGCCGCAAGACCATGAGAGGAAAAGCGAAAAAAAACATCGCCAACATCAGGGACAGTTCGGTCCTCCTCACGGCTAGGCAGCACCAAGCCTTTTCTTTTTTTCAGCCACTGCATGTCACGTTGGGCCCGGCCCAGTCCCTGCCGCTTTCCACAGCGGTCTTTCCCAACACTGGCAGCGAGGTCTCCAGCGGGATGGTCCCTCGAGACCGGCTATTTTCTTTAAGAGAAAAATTGGGAAGGCTAATCTATATTCTTCTCTCAATCTCTCTCTCTATATTTTTCCTCATCTATCTCACTCCTCCCGCTACTCATATAGTACGAGGGAACACCAACCAACCTGGATCTCTCCCCATCCCACGGGGTAGGTCTGCATCACACAGCTGTGGTGCACGTACCAGCCCCTCATCACAGAAAGCATGTTTTTTTATTTGCAATTAAATACAGCACTAGACCAAGAGTGAATTCCACGTCATCTTCCTCTAATTGCCTGTCAAGTTGTCACCGTTTAAAAGTTGCTGCCAATCTTCCGCATAATATTATCTACACGACCGGCAATCTCGTCATCTAAACAACACACACGGCGTGCTTGTCCAGGCGAACAATTGGGGCTATGAATGTACCTGTCCGCCCTGCTCCGGATAAAAGCTCGTGCTCTCAAGGATGAGCCCTACATCCTCTCCTGAAGAGATATCTGCGGTGTTCTTCACAAAACCTTCACTTGAAAATATTGCCTTGACCTTGGTCTCGTGACCCTGCACGTAGAACAACACGCCAGAATTAACAATATGACAAAATCCCTGGCCAACACTATGTTTAGTCAGGCACCTACGCTCAAAAAGTTCGAAAACAACTCGGAAACACACAGGACGATGGACTGCTATGCAGGTAGCTCATGACATAAACATTCTCCCGTTTTCGAGATAACAAATGTAATCCGCTGGAGCATTCCACACACACAGGCCTCAGCGGTCAAACCTCTCCACGCTAAAAAAAACGATGCTGCGCCATAATGGATGTAAACCACTGGACAAATCCACACACACACACACAGGCACAATCGGACGGAAACATGATCGCAACTACATATTATGAAGCTCCCTCAGTCGAATAGCCCCTCTTGCACATCAAGGCTAACATTAATATACTCACATCCACCAAGACAACCTCCTTCAGCAGATCCAAAGTGAAATGGCATTGGCTCTTCGAAGCTGCATAATCTGAAACAGATAAACAAGTACCGACAGTTTTTGTACTTTCCATAGCAACTCCCGTGCTCATCCACATGTCGAACGGAGCTACATCCAGTCCGCAAACTGCCAACACAAAAAAAATGATAAGCTATGCCAAACAATGTTCGGGTTGCGAAGACGATAGACTCAGAGACCATCCTGGGTCATCAGTTCTACTCAATCCGCAATGGATGAACCTCCTATAGGTAAGCTGCAGCACTGAACAGCCCATTGAAAATGTCCACTGCCAGCGACTCTAATTAGCTCACCATTCCCAACCCACAAAATGGCACCACGAGCTGGAAAATGATATGCTATACCAAACAATGCTCAGGTTGTGAAGACGATAGACTCAGACAATCGAAGACGATAGACTCAGACAATCCTACACAATCCGCAATGGATCAACCTCCTTTTTTTCTTTTTTTTTTTTGCTATACCAAAACAATGTTCGGGTTGCGAAGACAATAGACTCAGACTACAATCCTGGGTCATCAGTTCTACACAATCCGCAATGGATCAACCTCCTATAGGTAAGCTGCAGCACTGAACAGCCCATTAAAAATATCCACTGCCAGCGACTCTAATTAGCTCACCATTCAGAACCCACAAACTGGCACCACAAGCTGGAAAATGAGATGCTGTACAAAACAATGTTCAGATTGTGAAGACGATAGACTCAGACTACAATCCTGGGTCATCAGTTCTTCACACTCTGCAATGGATCAACCTAGTGTAGGTAAGCTGTAGCACTCGACAGCCCATTGAGAATGTCAACTGTCAGCGACTCTAATGAGCTTACCATTCAGAACACGAGCCACATGTAGCGCCTGTTAGATAGGCTGTGCAAGCCCAGAAACAGCCTATCCAAAACAACTCGCAATTCATTACTTCATTGTGAAGGCAATTGGTGCCTCTAATTAGCTCACCATTCAGAACCCACAAACTGGCACCACGAGCTGGAAAATGATACACTAATACCAAACAATGTTCAGGTTGTGAAGACGATAGACTCAGACTACAATCCTGGGTCATAAGTTCCACACACTCTGCAATGGATCAACCTAGTGTAGGTAAGCCGTAGCACTCGACAGCCCATTGAAAACGTCAACTTCCAGCGACTCTAATGAGCTTGCCATTCAGAACACCGACCACATGTAGCGCCTGTTAGATAGGCTGTGCAAGCCCGGACACAGCCTATCGGAAAAAATAATCAATTCCTAATTCAATAGCAAAGACAATTGACTCGACCATCCTCGGTAACTCGCCAATTCTACAAAACCTGAAAATGGATCAACCCAGAGTAGGTAGAGGCCTAGAGACAGCCAATCACGAGCTGGGAGGATGATAGAACTCAGACCGGGCTGGAGCATCAATTCTACACAATCCGCAACGGATCAACCTGGTCTAGGTAAGCTGTAGCACTCAACACCCCATTGGAAATGGCGACTGCCAGCGACTCTAAATAGCTTACCATTAACAACAGCAGCCACATGTAGCACACGTTTAGATAATTTGTGCACCCCTTGAGGCGGCCTATTGCGAGCTGAAAATGATATGCTATAGCACATGATGTTCGGGTTGCAAAGACGATAGACACGGATATCATCCTGGGTCATCAGTTCTACACAATCCGCAATCGATCAACCTAGTGTAGGTAAGTTGTAGCACTCAACAGCCCATTGAAACGTCAACTGCCAGCGACTCTAATTAGCTTACCATTCAGAACATCAGCCACATGTAACACAACTCTGGTCATCATTGAATTCAAATTTCACCACAACTGGAAATGGATAAAATGGATATCATTTAGCACTTCAGCAAACCATGTTCCAGTTGGAAAGACAATCAACTCAAATCATCCTGGGCGAAATTTGGAGTGGATCAACCACCTGTCAGTAACCTAAAGCACACAACAGCAAATTGAAAATGTCAGCAGCAACCAACTTTAATTAGCTTAACATTCAGAACACCCGAAACATGCTGCTACCCAACATATGCCATCAACCCGCAGTTGGTTCCTAAACGCAGTCCGCAAGAAGCGCTCACTTCCTATTAAAACATAGACAGCACTGACCTAGCCACAAGCGGGAGCCCGCTACCTCCTCAGGCCATCGGCCACCGCAATCTGCGATACGTCAAGAACAATAAACCCATCAAAACCAGACAGCCTCCGACTCCAATCAGCATGCCATTTTCTATCCTCAACCACACCAACAACATCTGCAGGTTAAGTAGCGTTGGGGCTACGAAGAGAAGAGACTCAAACCATCTGCGCCCATGATTTCCACACAGTCAGCAACGGGTCAACCTAACCCACATTGCTGAACAGTCCACAGAGAACCACCTGCCAGTGATTCTAATCAGCTTACCGTCCAAGCTGGAAATAAAATATGGACATCACACACCAATCATGCATGTACACAACCTCCTTGCACTACAAATACAGTATTCAGGGGAAGACCGTCATCTACATCGATGTTCGAAATTGCCTACCACTATGCCAAGTTATTAAGATTGCATGTATTTAGGCTACACAATGCTGGAGTGCCTACGACCAACGACTCTGATCGAAATTCGTTTTTACCTGCACCAAACAGATTGCTGGAGTCGTAACAAGAAGGCTCCACGACACATTCGTGGCTTTGCGCTTTGCAAAATAGAATCCCTGGAATCAGTTACATTTCTGGGATCGGCGTTTTTTGCAAACGAGAATGAGAGGCCCTTGCAAACATACGAGCTCACGACGATCAAAGAGGCATACGGTTCGAAGGCACCCGTTGTAGAACTTAGTCTCGGCAACCCTCAAGCACTCAACAGCACACAGCAACAGAACTGTCGCAACGGGGATTGCCATCCAGTACCCAAATGAAATGGTTAGGTACCCAGGGTACAGCCAAAAGCTAGAGAAGTCGGGGAGGCAGGCTATATATAAGCCAAATGTATGGATGGACATCCTCGAGGCTGCAAAAAGGACTTCC
Source organism: Chara braunii (assembly GCA_003427395.1). Lineage (NCBI taxonomy): Eukaryota > Viridiplantae > Streptophyta > Charophyceae > Charales > Characeae > Chara > Chara braunii. Next base: position 690,534 of record BFEA01000409.1, read on the forward strand.
GATCCAGTGTTAGTGATGCTGATAAGAGCAGACACCAGTAGCACCTGGGGAGAGGCTCCATCTATTGGTGGGGAGAATCACCTGCTGGAAAACGGTCCAGCATCCCTTACATAGACTGAATTTAGAGTACATCAGAGAAACAGTTGTGGGAGGTTGAACCCGGCAGCGCAAGATACCCGCTGCTTTCCACCCCACAAGAGTTTTAATCGATGCGATTCACAAAAGAGAATGAGAGGCCCTTGCAAACATACGCGCTCGTGATGGTCAAAGAGACGTACGGTTCGAAGGCACCCGTCGAAGCAACTTAGTCTAGGCAACCCCAAGCAGTCAACAGCACACGGCAACAGAACTGTTGTGTAGGGAATTGCCATCCAATAACCAACTCGAAGGCCTAACCGCCTGGCGAAGGCAAGCTATTGTCCACCCAATTAGTTAATGGACATCTTACAGATCTGCAGAGTTTTCCATCCTCGTTTCCACTCCAAAAGAGTTTTCATCGATGCGATTCGCAAAAGAGAATGAGAGGCCCTTGCAAACATACGAGCTCATGATGGCCAAAGAGGCGTACGGTTCGAAGGCACCCGTCGAAGCAACTTAGTCTCGGCGACTCCCAAAAAGTCGACACCGCACAGCAACAGAACTGTTGTGTAGCTTGGAATTGCCATCCAATAACCAAGTCGAAATGGTTATATTATTATTTATATGGAGGGCCTAACCGCCTGGGGAAGGCAGGCTATTATCCGTCCAGTTAATTAATGGACATCCTAGACGCGGAAAAAAGACATTAGATCTGCCTATTTGTTGAGCCTTGTTTCCACACCCGAGTTTTCATCTCACAACGTCCAAAAGCGAATGAGAGGCCCTTGCAAACATATGAGCTCACGATGGTGAAAGAGACATATGGTTCGAAGGCACCCGTTGCACCAACTTAGTCTAGGCAACCCTCAGCATTCAACAGCACAGTGGAAGGGAACTGTTGCAATTTGGGATTACCATTCAATTACCCCACACAAACTAGTAGATGGAGCGGGCGGCTTGCCCATCCAGTAGCCGAGAAGGACGGCAGCATTGTCGTTGCCATGCTGTGACACCTGATTAGGAATCTTAACTTCGACGATTACGGAGGTTAGCGTTGTGGTAGCCAAAGTATTAGCAATCAGGATGTCACACACACGTCGTGTTCACTTCAGAAGGGGGTTCAGGATGGGCGACTGGAGTGCACGTTACCCACAATAAACTGTCACAAGCACAAGAAAGGTATATGACCTTGTCAGCTTGAACTAAGCACAAGAAAGATAACACTTCTCTGGAACGTATGGATATTTACACTAGGGGGTTTAAAACTTCTCCTTCATAGCTGTATACATGTGCGGGCATAGAAACATACAATCTCACAAACACAAGAGGTGTACGGTCCAAAACAGCCCATAACAGATTAATTTCGGCAACCTTCAGCGCTCTGCAATCCATAGGGTGAGGAGTGCCAGTGACTCTAGTAGGATTGCCAAGACAGAGAACCATACATGGGCAACAGAGATGTAGCAATTGTAAACCTAAACTACGCATTCAGGAATTCCAATATGGAAGTGCCAGTGCATGCCAAGAGTTCAGTGAATTCTAGGAGTACAAGGAGGATCTTTACTGTGTTGAGAGCAAACACATATATTCACAATTGCATGCCAAAGATACAGTGCGTGCCAAGTGTTCATTGAACTGTAGGAGTGAAGGGATCCTTACTGCATGAGAGCAAACACGTACATTCCCAATTGCCAAACCTCGCTGTACTCAGATCACTGACACGACAATAGCAAACGTTGCAAGTGATAATCGACATGACAATAAGAAATATTGTGAGGGATGGAGGGACCACAAACTCCATCACATGGCGTGGAGTTGAGGAACATTTCCAACGTCCCATCGATTTAGGCAATCTTAAGCGCTGCACAGCCCACAGAGCTGGACTGCCAGTGACTCTAATAGATTTGCCATTGTCCTTCAGAAATCTTTATCTGGTAGGAAAGTGCAATGCAGCAGAATCCACCGCCAACCCATTGACCCACACACAAAAACAAAAATGTAAAGACGATGGAGGGAGCACAACCTCCATCAGATGGGGTGGAGTTAAGGAACATTCCCAACGTCCCATCAATTTAGGCAATCTTAAGCGCTGCACAGCCCACACAGCTGGACTGCTAGTGACTCTAATAGATTTGCCATTGTCCTTCAGAAATCTTTATGTGGTAGGTAAGTGCAATGCAGCAGATTCCACCGCCAACCCATCAACCCACACACAAAAACAAAAATGTAAAGACGATGGAGGGAGCACAACCTCCATCAGATGGGGTGGAGTTGAGGAACATTCCCAACGTCCCATCAATTTAGGCAATCTTAAGCGCTGCACAGCCCACAGAGCTGGACTGCCAGTGACTCTAATAGATTTGCCATTGCTCTCCACAAATTTTTATCTGGTAGGGAAATGCAATGCAGCAGATTCCACCGCCAATCCGTTAACCCACACACACAAAAAAAAACGTAAACACGAAAAACAAAATCGCAATTCATCTCAACCTATGACACAATAACATGCACAGCCATTGTGCAGCCCGCAGTGTACTTACATTATGGTCCGCAAAGGGACCAATTACAAAGAGTTGTCAGGAGATTCAGAGGTCATACACCATCAAAAGAGCCAAGACCACAACTCCCCAGTCCAATGATCATCTGGGCAATCTTAAGCGCTGCACAACCCACATACAGAGGGTTGCCAGTGACTCTAATAGACTTGCCAAGCATAACAAAACTAGTCAGAAGTCTCAGAACTAAGAAAGCACTTCACACTTCATTACAATCATGCGCTAAACACACACCAATGCACCAAAAGTGCCTCGACAAAACAATCAAGGGTACTAAACGATTCACCTACCCTGGCTGATCAAGACAATTTTTTTAATGATTTTTAATTTTTTATACATTCTTAGCAGAGTACAGAAAAGATCATCGACAGCTTCGATTCACTGTACCCCTAGGCACACATCAGGGAGAGGCCAATTAACACAGGGGAAGCAATATTTGGTACGCCCACACACAAGCATTTATAGTACATATAGGCCACATTCATAGTACATACCTTATACCAGATGTATTTGGGATTGTCGTCAGTCGGCACCACACCCATCTTTTGCAACTGTGAGGTCGCTTCTGCCTCCATAGCGAGGGAGTTGCCGCCAACCTGATAGAGCAGATCATCCGCAGGTCGTAATTAGACAGTGGCTTGTAAATATACCATCCAAGTATACAGTTACCTAAAGGTGGTACGCTCCAGTGCTACGACAATTTTCCAACTTTCTGACATATAGGGACACCCAGAATCAATCATCTATGGGGACATCAATCCCAGAATCAATTTTACAATTCAGCCTTGAGCTATTCCGCAAACATGGAAGCACCACTACCGGTAGCAGTAGAGGTAGAAACAGTACCTTTTACCAATTCAGAATGCAGCAGAGGCAGAAACAGTACCATGCAGAATACTTGTCATCTTTAAAAAAGCATCAAACAGAAAAAAAACACCATCGGCAGCAGAGGTTGAGACAGTAGCACTTAGAATAGTTCTTATATTTGAAAAAGGATCAGTGTATCTCAAATCTGGTTGATCAGATGGTTCCATCCACTTTCAGAAGAACTCGACATCCTAGCATCACTTATCTTCGAATTAGCATCACTTCTTTGCAAATAGCTCACGTACACATTGTCGATACTAACATCCCTGGCAAATTAGCCACGGGCTCCTTTCCGAGGCCGCGAGCCGCCGAATCATTTTATCTACGGTGCTCGGTCTCCTAAATTTCGGAAAGGCAACTGCAAGGCCTCCAGTTGCCTGGGGTCATGTACTGGTGGTTAAAAAGAGAACCATATCTTAGTTCCCTTAAAAACGAATTCGTGGATTTCATCCACAATTTCACAAGTTCACTGTTCATAGAGAGAAGCACCCACCATGCATTGATTTCTTCTATGAAATAGCTTTTGTATCAGATTCCAGGTTCAACACCCAATGTTGACCGGACAGGAGTCCATACCTTACCCCTGGCAGTCCTCGACATTTCTCTGGACTCTTCCATTGCCTTCTCATATCCTACCACGTCGACAGTCAAGCCCCTCTCTTCTGCCATAAGCTGCACAACAATACACAGCCAGTCAGCACCATCAGGCAATGGGAAAAGGCATACAAATAGAACCGAGGCAGTTCTGACAGTCTTAGTTTACCAGGCAAATTTACCTCACAGGCCTCCATATTGCCGCCTCCTGGCGGTCTCACCTTCAAATGCTTCCCAAAAGTGCCACACGATGCCATAAACTGGTAGGTAGGTAACCTGTGACCACTGAATTACTGGACAGTGGTGGGACTAGCAACATATTATTTCCACCTGGTTACTCGTAGGCATACTTGCATTCGATTTTGGAGCATTCGGTTTTCACATCCAACCGTAGACAGTGGTGAAATTCACAACATATTTTTTCCCATCTGATTCCTGGTAGGCCTGCTTGCGTTTGACTTTCACTTCCAACCGAACGGACCCAAAAAATTGCACTGGACCTTACCTGGGTCAAATCTACGGGGAAGCCAAAAGTATCCCACAGCACAAACGCATCCTGCAAAGTGACAGAGACAACACAACGATGTCTGTCAAATTCTTCGCAATTCATGCCCCCCCATATTTACCATTGATTTTCCCCAATTTCATGAATGATTCTGCAATGCTGAATGATTGCAATGTTCACGCTCAAGTCCTTAGCGGCAAAAACCGCAAAAACACCGTACTAAGAAAAGATCACGAGTTCAACATTGCACTAAGGAGAGATCACAAGTCCGACAGAGGCAAAGAATACGTGATGTAGGGAAGCACATCACTGAGTCCTGACCCAGAGCCAAGCCACATACTAACATTGGTGTGTTGTTTCAACCACAGGATCAGATCAAACGCCTTCAGAGCACCGCAGAGATCAATTCAACCGGCAAAAACCGCAAACATCGTATAATATGGAGTACAACGGAAATGTTCAAACCAAAAGCTACCCAAAAAAAAGATGCTCCAGAAGCTCCATTATCTTTGCCATCTCAACACGTCATATTTAGTTATGACAAGTCCGTTGACATTTCAAGGCTAAGTGGGGTTCGAGCCATATGAGGGTATGCACACCATACATGGATCAGATCAATTGCCTTCCATGGTAAAATGCCTTCCTGAGGCTGGGATTTCAGCCCCCCGGCACACGGTTGCATTCACAGACCGCCCAAGACCCACCCACAGGATCAAGGGTGGATTGCAGAACAGACTGCCTTCAACCTAACCCATTCCAGGCCGAACCCCCCTGAGAGAGAGCCACCCACATCGCACCAATCTGTCACTCAAAAATTTGCATAATTTGTCTGCGCACCGTGGAGCCCTCACTAATAACGGTACCCCAACAACCACGCATCGCAAATGCATTTCCAATATTAATTGAAATCAATCCAGCCTGGTTCAGTCTTCACCCATCTTCAAACCGCTGACCTTCATCCACCTGACATATATTCCTTGACATAATATATATTAATAACTTCCAAAGTGGTTTTCATTTGTGGTGATGTTTACTTCTATCAAAATCCAAACTTTCCAAGAACACTTGCTTCTCCTTACAAGGTCTTATCTCACTTTCTAGACCTTGCATGGAACAGAGCCATCCTGTGGATTACAATCAAAAGATACGTAGAAGCAATACTGAAGAGAGTAGTGTTGGAGAACGATTCTTCGAGGGTGATAAGACAACTGCAACTGCCTACCTGACCTTCGAGGGTGATAAGACAACTGCAACTGCCTACCTGACCACTTAATTTCCCATCCTTGACCTCCTTCACTGCCTTGTTGAATCTGTCAATACCCTGTTTTGACGAGCAGCAAAAAAATCAATCATCAACGTTAGTATTTCCACAACGCTCTTCTTCTTCGTTCTCTCTTAAATCGCGTGTGGTACGCCCCCAACCACCAGCCTCAGCCCGCAGCCAAACAATGGAATACACAAAACATTGGAGATAGACTAGCAAACTCCAAAAGAACAAGCAGACGCATGCTCCCTCGACAGAAACTGAACTCTTTACGACAACCCTGCAACTCTAAACTCCAAGGTCAGCTTCCTCTTCACAGAGAAAACAAAATTGCCCATCAGCACACCAAGGAAAACGCATATCCACTAAAAGCCTGAGACGCCTGCCAATTTGGAAAGAGAAATCTTCACAGACGTAGAATATACGAAATCAGCCCTCACTCTGCCAATGCAGGATAAACAACAGCAACTCCAAATCAACTGCATTCACCCTACCGTCACGTCGACCTCCATGATGACAAGAGAGAAGACAAATCGATTAAGAAAAGTGAACCGAGAAACTGACCTTCAAAAGAGTCCTTCCAAAGCTTGACTCTTCTTCGGCAATAATACTCTTGATCTTGGACTCCTGCTTCACCAATTCTGGGAAAATTTCACCCATGGTTTCCACAACAGTGGGCACCAGGCTGGGGGGATGGGGGGAGAGACGGAAACAAAACGCCAAAAGATAACGCAGTGCAACTCCATAAGCCCCTTCAGACGCCAGACCGATTACAGAAAACAAAAATCATGTAAAGTACTATACACCCTAGCTCCGTGTTTCTTTCAGTTTTCACTCGAACCTAACTGAGCTCCAAAACATCTACAGATGATTACTCTAACAAAACCCCTACCTTCTTCCCCCGAATACAACGTACGGTCAGACCATACGTTGTATTCGGGGGACGAAGGCAGTCTCTCATCCGACCATGATGCCCTTCCCACAAAGCAACCAGTGTTCAGGAATGCTACCGACACCCTCAGCGACCCAACATACGAAATCCCTCCGCATCATGCCAGGAGCCAAGGAGGGAAATCACATCTCCCAAGGGAAATATCATTTCACAGTAACTGTCTCAAGAGCCTGGGACCCTTACATAGACATCAACTGCCACATTCAGATCCCTCTGGTCACAGCGGCTCACCAAAACTGGTTAAATAGCACCATCCACTTCCCAGACGAGTCAACACGACTACTAGCGATGGCACTTGCATCATTCAGCCGAGACTGACGTGACCCAAATGCTAGGAATAGCATTCCATCCAAAATGCAAGTGCCAAAACTTTCCAGTTATAACCTCAGGCACAGAAAAAGCTGTCTGGATAGAATCTGACACGGGAGCACTCCCTTCAGTCCCCCAAAGCGGGACCACATTAGATAGTTACATACCTGCTGAAGAACCCTTCCGGAGCTTTGAGCACTTCCCTCCCATATCGAACTGCTCTTCTCAAAATTCTTCGAAGAACATATTCTCTGCCCAGATTACCTGAATGTCAAAACACACCAGTCACAACAATCCAATCAATCACTCTTTGCCGTTCTCATACTCACAGACGACGAATCACATTCGCAGACACCCCTGCATCCATCCACACACACACAGTAAGCAGTGAGCAAGAGCATATATCACCCCTAATAATCAGAAGCTACTATTTCCACCGTACTGTATACAATTGTAAGCAAAAGGAAGAAAGGAAGATCACAACTACAAGCAAATCAGTTAGCTAACAATTCCATTACACAGACACAGCCTTCCTCTTTCACTGTTCGTCTACTTCACCGTACTCCACAAAACAACTTAGAGGAATGGAGGGGCAATACAAGTGCAAGCAAAATGACTAAATCTCACCTGGTCGTGATCCATCTGCAATTGCGAAGGACAGAGTCCGTATGTGATCGGCAACCACTCGATATGCCATATCAACATTGCCAACGTCTTCATCACCCAACTTCCCCTCGTACGGACGAGCACCTGTGACCTGTGCACATACCAGCAATAGACAGGGACCAGTTAAAAGTTAAAACTGCACTGCAATTGCCATGTTCTTTTCTGGGATGGTCTATATTCTTTTTCAACTTTCTTTCACCATCACCATGCCAGATCACAAAAGAAAAGGCCATCCCAGAGCAAAACACAACCCAAGGCATCCACCATCAAACGAGTGTAGAATTATAGATATATGCTAATCACTACCTCCAGCTAAACAGAGATAATGGAGTCTAAACCACCAGTGCACACCCCCCCGGTCCAAAACTCGCAGCCGTATACACACTGCAAAATGACGGGCACGGCCTACCCAAACTAAGAGGGGTACTCTCAGAGTGCAAAAATTCTAGTACCCCAGTTTGCCAATTTTTCTTCCTAATTTCCAGTGTTAAAAAAAAATATGAAAAAGAAAAACAAATCACGGATGTAGGTTGCCTTCCACTACATAAAGTGAAACACGAAAATCCRAAAATAAACAAAACCGGTTTCAACAATCAGAAACTATTCGCACAAAACCGAATGCATACTCCCATCAAATTCGGTGTTACCCGGTACGAGTGACGTTTCAGGCTGAGCAGGTTACCGTCTTGCCCCGAACACAACGCACCCCCATTTTTTTTTGGGGGGGGGGTGGTGGGGGGTGGGGGGAGGGTGACGAAACACGCTCAGGTGCATTGGTGGTTTCCCGTTTACCCAATAAAACAAACAGACATGCATGCCTACGCCCGCACCAAAAAAAAAAAAAAAAAAAGCCAACGAAAAGAAAGGCCGAAGCAATTCCACAATCTAGAATTCACAAAGACAGCAATTCAACTTTACCCAACGAACTTCCTTGATGATATGATTGCTAACCACAAGCAGAAACTGACGACCTATAATTCAACTTTACCCAACGAAGTTCCTTGATGATATGATTGCTAACAGCAAGCAGAAACTGACGACCTATATTTTAAATCTTAACCACTGAAAAAATCAAAATGTGGCGGAAAAGTCCACTGCACTGCACAACCAAAAGCCCGCACCCACCTCCACTTCCAAGCCGCCGAACTGGAGAACAACGAGAGATGAGGAATTCACGATCTGCCTGCTCAGATATGGAGAGTGGGGAACCCACACATGAATCAAGCACAGATTGCAGGCAGAACTGCACAACTATCACTCGAAACGAGAGCATCAATGACGGAAGGATTTCGGACATTGCAATCACCTGCTGGATGGCATTGAACATGGGCTCGAAGACGTCGGTATCGTAGTTGCTCATCTTGTTCTGCAGGACTGACGTCAGGCGCTCGAAGCCCAGTCCAGTGTCGACATGKTTCTTTGGYAGAAGCTTCAACGATCCRTCAGCCTCGCGATTGAACTGCAATGCGAGTTGCAGAATATGCATTGGCATAAAATCAAAACGCACAACCGGACGAACTGGGGCGCAGCACACACAACAGAAAGAGAGAGAATGCATCCATCACCTCGCCAAGTTCATCTCGACAAATGCTTCAAACCTCCAAAAGACTCCTCGCACATACATTGCCCACCTCTCAAAGATCCAATCACAAAACTGCCCTTTTCAATGAATCATGCATGCTGTTCTAGTGTGAAAAGCTTCCAACTCACAAACTCATGCTGTTCTAGTGTGAAAAGTTTCCAACTCACAAACTCCCTTTCTCTAGAAAATTATTTGCTATGCAGAACTTTTTAAGTCTTCCAAACTCCCTTTTGCTAGAAAAATTATGGGCAATGCAGAAGTTTTTAAGTCTTTCAATAATATTGATTTTTGTTGTCCAACCATATTTTCTTCTCAATTAATTAAAACTCAAAATCCGGAAATAAATAATAAATTGGAATCAAAGAGAGTTTAAAGAACTTTTGGAGCTAAAGAAACAATTTTTTGTGAAGTTTTCTCCTCTTAATTTTCTACCTACAGGTTCGAAAACACACAAGATTTTTTTTAAGTTGGTTTAATGTGGAAGTTCAACAAAACCCCGCACTTCCGACGGAAAAAACGAACACACTTCCATTTCTGTCGTTCAAAGTGATAAAAGTTGACATCTGCTAAGATGCTCAGGTACCCACGAGGGCTTCCATGCATATATATACCACTCCCAAAAGATCACACAACTCCACATGCATTTCTTTTTGCTTTCTACTCCGCACGTACCAGATACCAACTTACATTTGCAAGAACACGGAAAATCCCATAACCCATCAACGTCTAACATGCATGCAACAGATGGATCACTGTCACAATCAACAATAAACATCGAAATAGTCGAAGCATACGTCCAAAAGATGGAACCTCCGCGTTCTTTCCGGCAAACAAAGAGGACCACGATATTCCTTTCGGTAGAAGAGAATCAAATTGACTGCTCTCCTAATCTGGAGAGCGGTGAATTGAGACCTCTCATTGGAAGACACCTGGCAGCAAAAAGGTCCCCGCTAACAGCAGTTTAGTATCCGAGCACGCCAACAAAAATGGTCCGAATTTACCACCGTTCAGATAAGAAGCCACATTACATCAAAATCATCAAAATCAGCGCCCATACACTCAGTGGATCACTCTGAGAGGAATCCCTCAAAGACGACCTTATTTCCATGTGCACCCAGGTCCACAACATTCCACGTTTCACATACGGACATCCTCCCTCTCTCTCTCTCTCTCTCTCTCTCTGTGTGACGAACCCGTCAGAGGTTAAGTTACTGACCTGAATGAACACGTTGTTCCATATTTCAATAACCGTTGGGTCATCAGCATTGACAAATGATGAGGCATCGCGGCCGCCAATTCTATCGTAGTGTATTTCAGTGCAAGGGCCGCACGGACCCTGGTCGCCCATTTCCCAAAAATTGTCCTGGAATGCAAGAACGACCAACACATGACAAGAATGGCATATCATCATCAACTCTAATTCACATCTGCCGAGAACAAATTTTGAAAAATGAAATTGCCCAGAGCACTGCATCAACAACAAAACTCCTACACAAACGGAGAACTACCATGATCTCAAAACAAAATTAGAGCTGCAACATCCCAGATTGACCGAAGAAATGAATACAGCCATTTCCACAACCTTTAGCGCAAAGAAAGCCCTCCCATCACACCATGGATTTTCATTAATAGAGCGCTACGAACCACCACCGGACCGACCACTACTCACAGCTCAAAATGTGGTCCCCATCATGTTCTCAAACTCCTGCTAAAAGTGTTATGCCCGTGAAATGGCTGAATTTCGGAGTGCACCGCCACGTCTTTGCAAAATCAAATTTAAATTCTTCTCATTTCACAATTAAATTCAGCATCCGTAATGCCTACAAAGTTGAATGAAACAGGAATTAAGACACGATTCTCGTCGATTTGTAACATCATTCATATCTCGTCAATTTAAAACATCATTCATATGTCGTCCATTTAAAACATCATTCATATGTCGTCTATTAAAAAAAAAGCATTCACATAAACAAATCATACAAAGTTGAATGAAACAGGAGTATTAAGACACGATTCTCGTCTATTTCAAACATCATCCATATCTCGTCTATTTAAAACATCATTCATATGTCCATTTAAAATATCATTCATATGTCATCTGTTATAAAAAGAGCATTCACATACACAAATCATTCCCTGCTAAGCGTGATTACTGATGAATGATAATGACGATCAAACTAGACCCAGAGTCCCTCCCTCCCTTCGTCCCCCTCTCTCTCTCTCTCTCTCTCTCTCTCTGTATATAAATATTGTCACACTGGAAATCGGAGCGCAAAGGCAGAAAAAGACAACAAGAAAAAGAAAAAAAAAAGCACCAGCGTAACAAAAGAAAGGCGGTCCTAAGATAAGTTCATGGTACAAAAGATTTCAGATAGCTCACCTTACATCCAAAGGGCAGGACTCTTTCCTCAGGGAGATACTTTAACCAGATAGTTCTAGCTTCATCATCTGCTCCAAGGTTCAGCTTCTTGTCGCCTCCGAAGTAGGTCGCATAAATGCGATCCTTAGGAAGACCGTACACCTGTCAGAGTGACATAATAGCATACACCAAAACAAACGCCTTCAGAGCACCGCAGAGATCAATTCAACCGGCAAAAGCAGAGATTCCCAAACCGCCAGCTGCAGGCATTCAGGGGATTGACTACCGTGTTCCCCCTAACAGATCCCCGTTCATCTGTGTATCTATGGACTGGCAACCGGTGCGTCTATAGACTGGCAATTCGGTGTATCTATACACTGGCAAGCAGTCCATTTATAGACTGGCAACAGGTATCTAAATACAGGTACAATGACTGTGCGTTCTTGTTCGGGGAAAATGGTACGGAAGACCTTCCAGAGAAGAAAAAAAATAAAGCAGGAGACCTTCCACAAAAGGAAATAACGCAAAATCGAAAAAAAGAGCCACTGCACAAAAGAAAAAAAGCAGGAGACCTTGCACAGAAGGAAATAATGCAAATCCAAAAAACGACGCCCTCACAACCATGAAAGCCCACTGCAAGGATTGGGCGTATCTCAATTGGTATGCCATCACGTTATTCACGTGCGGCTCTGTATTCGAGTCCAGATGGAATCCTACAAGTGAAACCGAAGGCTATTGCGTAAAATCCCAACAATCTCCACTAACCAAGTCCTGGACAGGCACCAATAAAAAACAAAAAAAACAAAAACTCCACAACAAATTTAATCGTAAAGCTGGATGGGCTCATCACAAACACTTAAAGACACACGCAACATCAATGTGCAGCTGTACCAAGGGAGCGACATCACAAGAGGCACCGGGCCCAACCAGGAAGACAGTCCAAAACCCCTCCTCTACTAATCCCTTTGAATAAGTCTCTCTGCGGTGTGGTGTACTGGTAAACTGCCTGGTGAGATACATTCCACGATCCCTGGCAATTGCCTGAGAGTAGTGTACCCACCCAGTCTGCATGACTAGATACATTCCACGAGCCCTGGCAATTGCCTGAGAGTAGTGTACCCAACCAGTCTGCTTGACTCGAGAGTGAGGATGTCACCGGGAATAACGAGCGACCGCCTGCTCACGAAGCACCTCAAAGCTAACCAAAGATCTACCGTCTTCCCCCGAACATAACGCACCCTGAAAATGAATGTATGCAAGCTATATTTCCGTCCAGATACAGCCAAAATGAGGGTGCGTTGTGTTCAGGGGAAGACGGTAGTTTTTTCCCTCGAAAGCTTGAAATTTTGTGTCACATTAGACATGGGAACGAAGCCCGGGATCCCCAACAATTAGATCCAGAAAAAGCGCCATAAACTCTTGTTCATGTTGTGTCCACGGTCGGCAAAAATAGACCATTACATCCCTAAGCGCAGGACGACTCATGGGGGTCTCGATCAAGAACGTTTGCGGCTGATCGCTGTACGTAAATGAGGCCAGGTACATCAGGAACCGGCGTATTTGCGGCCAAACGATATACAGTAATGACTCACCAAGCCCAGGGACACACATGGGCGTGCGTTGAAGGCATCAACAGTCCACGGAACACCTTCAGAGAATTTTTTTTAGCAACATTTCCGAAACATGTTATCGTCATCAATCGATGAGACTTGCTTAGATACCTTTGCCAACGCTATTGCAGCTCTTAAACATAATAACAATAACAGGGCTTCATCAACAGAAATAGGGTCTCGCTCCACTACCCTCGACATGCACAAAAGACAAAAAACAAAAATTATAGCAATGTATCTTTCCATGTTCTAGCGCAGGATTCAGTCTCGTTTTGCACAAGATGACCATAATTACCGTTCTTGCTCAAGTGTCATGGGTGTTGCACACGAAATTGTGGACCGAAATTGTGGAGGCGGCGGCGTGGGGTAGCTCACTCAATTCAACAGAGTGCCGAAATTGTAGACGGAGGTCGAGATCACAAGTTCAAGTCCACTGGGTGCCATGTAGACCGAGCAACATACTTTGTCCAGGGGCGGTCTGGAGATATAGCCATAGACAGTGGAACCATAGGAGTCCAAGCCACCAGCCAGAACTACCAGCAGCTGCAGACCCGTAGTGAACATCTACATCTTATAGACAGGGTAGAAATATCTCCCTCAACACAGCGATTTCAGCTCCTGGTCGTCGGAGGATATATGTATATATTTGTACTTACGTATCTAATTACACCCTCCGTACTCATTCGGATATTCTTCCATCCATCCACACTGCTCCCACCAGGCATCGCACTGCATGGAATCCGAGATCCCATCGCTCACTTCTAGGTAGTAGAAGTTCACGCACGCTCAGTCCGCTGCTGCAGCCCGCTCTATTCATAGTGCCTCGGAGTAACACTCACCAAATGTGAACCATACAGAGACTCTGTATTTTTCCACATTCCCTAGTGACACACGTTCTCCCCATTCTCCACATTCTTCAGATGAGTAATGCGTCGAAGCCCACAGATAACGTGAAGATGCACACTACCGATCGGACCACCCCACCACATTGGGCCTCGGCGCACCACTCATCCAAAAATGTGAAGCAGACAGAAACTATGTGGTGCATCTTTCCACATTCTCGAGGGAGACATTCTCCATCTCCCACATTTGACGAGTCATGCGGCGAGGTCCACAGATAAGAGTGAAGATGTACACTAATCTGGCCACCCCGCGCACATTGACTGGAGTAGTGCAGTCATGTGACCACACCCTCGTGTGGGACTACCATCCTTTTGTACCCATTCTTCGCAGTCAGTTTACTCATTCTCTCCATAAGCGGTTAACAGGGACCCCCACTTTTCAGCCCTGGTTAACCCCCTCAACCCTGAAAAGTGCATTGGAGATGATTTTATATTTTTTTTTCGGTTTTTTTTTTTGCCCTGTTTTATTTTTGGTCAAGGTCTGTGTCTGCCAAGTTTGGTGTTTGTTGGGATCTTGAAGTTCACTGTTTTGGCTAGCCCTGAAACATCCTGGAAATCCTGAAAACTGAAAAGAGTGAATTTTGCATGAAAACACACTTTTGCCTTGCTGTTTTATAGGTTTTAAGTTTTTTTATCATTTTTTTTTGGTAAGTAGTTCGTATGATCTCCACTCTATGAATTGGTGGCAAGTTCCGTTAAAATGGCCCTCGGGTTTTGTTATAAATGGCCTGACAAGTGCTCTGAAAATTGAGGCCTCCGTTAACCGTCTCTCTTCACTCACTGTTCCCTCCACAGAATGCTATCCTTAGGATTCATGTTTTTTTCACTGCCGCATCCCAGTGCTGTTTGTCGATAAATTGAAAGGACACATTTTCTACTCCCCCTGTACGGTGTCTCTGTCCAAGAGAAAAAAACTATGGCAGCCCGCGGACCCTGTATATGAAATCATTGAAGTGTTTGAACAGATGCGCCAAGGGCGGCAGACTGGAAGTGGTTAGTAATCACGGAGGGCACCGCCAGAAATCATGCACCGCATTGATGTTGTTGTTGATGTTGTCGTACTCAATAAACACATACATAACTTGCAATTATCGAAAGATCAGAGGCAGCTAATCGAGGACAAGAGCTCAAGCCGACTTCTCCCTTTTTTCTTAAGGGAAACTCAAGCCACTAGGCTCACCGCAGCAAATCCCGCGCACCCCTTTGTCAACAACACACCCTACCTAGCTCCAACACACACACACACATACACACACACACATACACACACACACACACACACACACACACACACAAACACACGCACACACACACACACAAAGAGAGAAGAGACAGGGGGTTGAGTTAACGTGACAGAGCGAGAGGAAAAGGAGCTAGGAAGGTACCTCGGTCAGAAGCTCCCACGCCCATGAGATTGCTTCCTCCTTAAAATAATCTCCGAAGGACCAGTTGCCAAGCATCTCGAAGAACGTGTGGTGGTAGGTGTCCTTCCCGACGTCATCTAAGTCATTGTGCTTCCCTCCAGCGCGGATGCACTTCTGCGTGTCACAGGCTCTCTTCAGGTGAGCAAGGGGGCTCTTCGGGTCAACTGTCCCCAAGAAAATACACTTGAACTGATTCATACCTGAGAAAACAAACAAATGACAGCCAAGACACCAAAGAAAGACGCCGTTGACAGTAAGGAGACCAGCATTCATTCTCTCAATTAAGATTGAAATCGCAGCTCCAACAATAAAGAAATTTGAAAGTGCGGCTCCTATAAAGATTGAAAGCGCAGCTCCTGATAAAGATTACAAGCGCAGCTCCTAATAAAGATTACAAGCGCAGCTCCTAATAAAGATTGCAGCTCTTTCAGATCCTAATAAAGGTTGAAAGCGGAGCTCCAACAACACACAAAGCCAAGAGAACTAAGCCCATACAGCAAACAAGTATCTCCGTAAAATCCTACGGACTACCGGGGAGCACGGAAACCTGCTTCACCCCCAGTTACGGCCTCAACGCCCAAATTAAGGCCTCACAGCCTCACAGCCTCATAGCCCAATTTACGCTCTCACAATCCTCGTAGGTCTAGTTATTACGGCCTCCTCGACCGGTTGGGCCCTCTCCAAGTAAAGGCGTCACAGCCTCAGTCCAATTTATGGTCCCGCAGTCCTCGTCGTTCCACTTACAGCCTCGTCGTTCCAGTTACAGCCCCCACTCCCCAGTTATGAACACTCCCCAGTTATGAACCCAACGCCCAAGTTAAGCCCTCACAGCCCCTGCTGCTACAGCATCGCCACACCAGCTACGCTATGATATCGCCGCATCGGTTACGGCCTCACCGCACAGCCCAGCTCTGTCCTCACCGCCCCGCCTAAATTATGGCTTCACATCCCCGCCGAAATTATGGCATCACGGCCCCGCACAAGTTATGACCTCACGGCCCCGCCCCAGTTGTGGCCTCACCGTCCCAGTCCCAGCTATGGCTTCGCGGTCCCGTGTATGGCCTCACAGTCTCATCTATGGCCACAAAATCCCAGTTCTCACCCCACAGTCCCAGCTGTCTCTGGCACTCCCAGTTGTCGCCTCAGAAATTTCTTTTCAAGAGTCTCATTTTCACATGCAGTCAAGCACCCGCTGTTGATAGTTCTCCGTGAAGCTTTTTCCCGTGTATGACTGCAACGAAGGCATTCACCCCTCGCCGGTCATTTTGGCAGAGGTACAAAGGATTGAGTATTCGAGCCCTCGACTGTGTTGGTCTTGTCTGCTGCTAGTCTCGGTGGCCGAATATAAGTTGCGAGTTCAAACAGACGACCAGTCCGCTATATGACGGCTCCGCAGGACACAGCTTGGGAGCGATGGCTGGCTTGCCGGCATAGCTGCAGGAGCGGGATGCAGAGTTGAGTCGAGTGCCTGGCCACACCGCCTTCACTTAGAAGACACGGTTGTTATGGCTGTATTTAGGGCAAACTCTGGTCCACATACGGAGATAACTGCCATGCCTTCAGACAGTAAGGACAGTCTGCCTCGCCGTACAGCCGGCTGGCTCGGATGGTTCCCTGCAGGCAGAATCGACTAGTAAGCTGCCGGCAAAAAAAGCTGGTCGTCGCCTCACGCAGATTGTTCTAACGCGCAGATCGACTGGCCTTGCGGAGGACTTCCCCTCAGACCGGTCGGCCACCTGGTCGTTCGTTCGGCTAAAACCAAAACCACTGCCTGCGAAGCAGCACGGCAAATAACAGTATGTCAACCCTACAGAAATTCCATGACCAGGTATAGATCCCCCTTCCTAAGAGAACGGCCGGGCAATTGTTCGAGCAATTAGATCAGACTATTCCTAAAGGGCTATAGACATTCCTAAAGGCCCCAGACATTCCTAGAGGCAGATACAGTCAAACACGATCGGCAGACGCGGCGCGGGTCGTATAAAGCTCATTTCCATACACATGAGGTTCAGGGGCATAAACTATTTCCTACAATGACCGTCTCCCGAGGGCAGAACAAATCAGATCGTCCCATTCGAGCCACAAATATAACAATGATGGCCCCATGTAAGTCTCGACCTCCAAACTTTTGGTCCCCATCAGAGACTCATGTGATTCATATGAAATCGGACATCCCCTTCCCCCGATCATTACACTTCACAAGTCAGAGGCAACCTTGCATGAGATGTAAACTACTTATTATGATGGGTCGCAAAAACGACAGCGTCTGTCAAAGTTCTCGCCTTGTTTGTGCAGGCCACACACAAGACCCTGCTGACAGGCAGTTTTCCTAGTTTAATAGGACGACAACGGTACGAAATCACGCTGGATGAATGCTAACGACTAGGCAAAGGGTAGTCAAGTCGCAGAAGCTTGCGCATGTCAGCAACTCCAATTGGTTACTCCAGGTCCTGGGCAATGTTGTGATGCACTTGAACTCTGGCACGCGCAAATCGTCATCAACGTCCACAAACTTAAGGTGAATGTCTTTCGCAGCAAGAACTCCCAAGCCTGCAATGGTATCGTAGTAGTACCCCACTGCCCCCCTTTCTCCATCCTCTCCGTTTCATTTATCTCCCCTCCATTTCCTTCCTGCTCTTCACACCCTTCAGAATTCTGGCCCTTCACTTCGTTGCCCCGTTACCATCCCACGTACTTGACCGTACCCTCCTTGATCCTCTTCTTCCTCTTCTCCGCCCTAGTCTTCCTTTCCCCCTACCGTCTTCCCCCGAACACAACGCACCATCATTTTCGCTGTATCTGCCCGGAAATATAGCTTGTATACATCCACTTTTAGGGTGCGTTATGTTCGGAGGAAGACGGTAGCAACCTTCCATCCCTCCTTCCCCTTCTCTTTTCGTTCCGATTACCATCATCACCTTGATCTCCATCCTGCTCGCCTTTTATCCTCTTATTCTACCGTCTCCATTCCCTCTCCATTCTCTTTTCTACCGTTTTTCCATCTCCCCCCCCCCGATTTGTCCTCCTTTGGACCTCCCTCCTCTCACTACGCAGTTATCCATCCCCTCCATAATGTGCTTCTCCGTCATCTTCTCACTGGAATGAAGCCCCATTTTTCCATCCGCCATACGCAAATCGATCGTCTCTCCTCCGTCTCTTCTGAAGCCTTCCCTCTTCCTTTCCATCCATCGCCTCAAATGCGAATCCCTTCGTTCTTTTGCCACTTCCTCAGCTCTGCTCTCTCATCCCTACTTCCCTGATCCCTCACCTGGTCTTCGTTCTCCCCTTCACGTAATTTAAGGACAAGGCGAACGGAAGAACAGCAACAATCATAACCCCCCCCCAGGTTCATTCAACCTCCAGAAACGGGAGACGAGGCGACACGAGAGCGACCCGTCGTTTCCCCCTTCAACTAATAAGAGGACGGCGAAGGGACAGACAAGCAAGCAATCACTAAAGGTCTATGACTTAAAGACATCCAGATTTCTCAGAGGATGTCCATTCAACCTAATTAGAGGACGTCCAGAAACGGGACACGCGGAGATACGTAAGAGATCCGCCTAAACCGTATCACGCAGAAACCAATTGTCTGGCAGGACCCCAAGACAGAGAGCAATACAGCACCCTCTCTACCTAAGGGAATCGGCTAACAACATGCACACCTACATTATCATCACGAGCACGATCATCCATCGACCCTCATGTGCGTCTACGAAAGAAGAAAAAACTCTTGTCAAATCCATAATCGCTTTTTTTACACACCCTAATCGCTATAGACAAAACGCCGAATTTCTATGAAGAAATGACAAACGACGGACCGGTGCCACACAGACAACGAACGTCGTTCCCCCAAAAAGAACGTACGGTCATCATTACGGTTGTATGTGGACTTAAAGTTGCGCCAAATGCAGCTATAACTTCCTATCAATGACCGTACGTCGATCTATTCGGGGAAACACGGGAGCTTGCAAGACTGAAAACCCTGTTTGCTTATCACCAGCCGACATCGCTGGCTTCCTCCACTTTCGGAGAGGAACACAAGCATCGCTGGTTTCCTTCACTTCGAAGAGGAACATAAGAAATACTAGTAATTGATCAGTGGAAAAAGCGGCTTTGGTTCTTAAACGACATCAAAACAGAAAAAAAAAAAAAGGATGTCCCCGAAAGAAACGTCGGTGTTGCCACCAGCGCCTTGCAGCACACCTCTCGACACAAGACCTCAAATGCAAAGCAGAATCGAAAGCGACGGACATGTCAGTCAGTGTGCCAGAGATTTCTTGCGGGTCTGTCACAATCAGAGCGCCATTTTCGTTGTAGCCCGTATGCTCAACCTTCGACCGATAACAACCACCCGGCTTGCGCTGCCACCCTGCTTGCGCTGCTCCATGAGATCCCTTTCCGTTGGCGGCCTGCTCAACCTTCGATCAACGACAACCACACCTCTTACCCCGCTCCATTAGAACCCTAAAAAAGAGGAACGGAATTGGCCAAGATTGATTGCACACACAGTACCCCTGATAGACAACATTACTAAGGCATAACGCATCATGTTTTGGACCTCAAAACTTTCCACGATTTTTACGCTACCCCATCGCAACACGACTTCCGCTTAATTCCATGTCGAGAGGGTTAGTTTTCACAACAAGCGGTAGAGAAACAATCTTTACAAGGATCGCCCTGGAACGAGCCGTAGATTATCTCCAACGGTGAAAGCCTTACATCCGTTCGAATTAAGCCCGGGACGCCGTGGAACGGCCCGGCCTCCCAAAAACCCCACACCGATCGAGAAAAAAAATGCAAATCCGACTATCCGAATTAAGTCTTCCAAAAAGGTGTCACAATTGGGATCCTGAATGGAGATCAAGGTTGCTGTTCTAGACTGAAAGCTGCCAAAGTATGCTATAATGACCATGCGTTGTACTCGGGGGAAAACAATAGCACCGTCCAGGTGAGAGATGAAGGAGCGAGACGGAGGAGGTTCTCTGCCATACCTGCGTTCGCGAAGAGTAGCGTGGGATCGTCGACAGGGACAACCGGGCTGGACTGCACAACATCGTGGCCCTTAGACACGAAGAAATTCAAGAACGTCTCCCTCACTTTCTTCGACGGCCATGTCGTTGTCATCGTCGCTTCCGACGTACCCACCACCCCCGGCGCCATAGCTGGTTCACCTTCCCAGACCCCGCACCTCCAGAAGAGGATGGCACGACCAATTCAACCCACCACGGCGCGAAAAGGTCGTCGGCGTCTATGCATTCACCGCCCCGCAAGGACGGCAACCCCAACGGGGGCTGGGAACAAAGAAAGCAACTTCTGCATCGCCCCGCGATTAAAATGGGCCGCCGAGCAGCCGAGCCGCCGAGCCGCCACCCGCGTACACGGCACCTCTCAGAACCCGCATCTCCTAATGTCGAAAGAACCGCGCTTTATCAAAAAAAAAAGTGGGGCCTGGGACGCGATACGATACGACCTATCCCGCAGCAACTCCCGCCTCTCAGGCAGCAAATTTCCTAAGGGCCCCTTGCGCTGCCCGCACGTGAGGAGAACTGGATAAGGGAGGGAGCAGCCGAAGATCCACGATGCCACAGGACGAAGAAGCGCAAAGCACTACGACCATATAGGGAGGGCCAGACAAGACCCGCAGCTCCAATCGTGGTATATAAACGCCCATCGGGCTGATAACATTTAGTTGCCACACCAAGAAAGTGCATTGTCGAGGGCTAAGCGTTAGCGCTACTGTAGCTGCGGAAGCTGGAGCGGAGGCTAGAAGAGGCCCGTGCCGGCTGGCACGGGTCCGTCCGTCAGCGCCGCCTCTGTGGGTGGCTCGTCTCTCTCGGTAACTTCGTGGATATCCTTAGTCCTCTGGCCAGGACAAAGGGCGGGTCGCCCAAAGGGACACATGACCTCGAGTCCATGCTTGGTCAGTTGGGTTGACCATGCAGGTAGTGGGGACGCTTCCAAGCTTTCTTTGCCCTCTTCTCTCGTCTTCAAATCTGTGAGCTATGGAAGGAAGAGATGCTGCGAGCCCTCCGACGTTTTAGGCATAGGAGGTATAATTTTCTCTTCTCGTATACTTTAGCTACATGTTGACTTTGCGGCTACTAGTGGAAGCTTCTATTTCGTTTTTCACTATTCTTAGGTCTTTATCGTGCACTTGTTGTGCCTTAGATTTAGGCTGGTCGACTGATTGTATCATGGCTTCTCCAGGAGCAGGCCTCCCCACCTCCCTTGATCTCCTCCCCGCCTACTGATGCAGATAAGGCAAGGGTACATGACCTGCTCAGCGCTTGCTTTGCATGCGGTATCCTGCCTTATCGGCTTGCCCCAAGCACGGTTACAACGGGTGAGGATTTTGTCAAGGTGGTTGTAGATCCGGACCTTGTCCGACTACAGGCGGTATGGCTTGGGGAACATGCTATATCAATTTTATTTGAAAATGATTCCTCTTCCCTCCCAGCGGACCTCAAGAACAGGCTGATTCGTATCTATGAAAATTGCGGTTGACGGACTGGACGATTGTTTCAATCTATGCGCCTACGAACTACATTGACAAGACTTCCTTTGTCGCCAACTTACCTGCGTCCATCCCCGACACAAAAAATATGGTAATGGCAGGGGACTGGAATATTATATTGTGTCCGGGGCTGGACTCACCCAAACTCTTGCCTTTAAGGGAGGATGCCTGCCTCTTGAAAACATTTATGGAATCATATGATTTCGTGGACACCTACAGAACCTTGAATCCCGAACTCAATGGCCATACCTGGTATGGGCCGTGCCCAGGTGAACACTCCCCAGCCCCCAGCAGAAGATTGGATTACATACTGGCTAGGGGCGTACTGTGGGAGAGATGCATAGCAGCTGAGATTCGCACCTCTTCCATGTCTGATCATTATCCTATATATATTGAAAAAAAGTTTTATCTAATGAAAAGATCGTAATGGAAAGAGCTCCCTTTAGGCTAAATACAAATAACCTGAAGGACATCGGAATTCCACAATGGGTATCAGACCAGATGCGGGCCTGGCCATTAGCGAAAAATTTATTCGCAAATGAAGATGATTGGGCAGACGTAGGTATCCAAATAATTAGGGCGGCTCTGGTAGAATTTTCTAGAATGACGGCCGCCCGAAGGAACTGGGAAGAAACCCAACTCAAGGATCTTATAGCCCAAGCGGATTTAAATCTGGGTAAGGATATATTTTCTGACTACTACTGGCACAGAAAAGAAAAGATGCCCTAGCTCAGTTGGAGAGTATGGAACAACAGAAACAGAAAAATTGGGCTGAATGGTTGAAACTGCGTGGAATCACGGTGTATGACAGAATGACCAAACCCACATTTCGCTCTCTGATCCTACGGCAGACCAAAACACCGTTGAGGGAACTCCAACACCCCTTCTCTTTAACGACTCCATTGGCTTCTGATACAGAAACGATGTGCCACTATGCCCTGGAATATTTCAGGGACAGTGTGTCCACACGAAGACCTTATGATCAATTTGATTCAGATTTGTCATTGGACTCAGACTTTTGGGATCACTCGAGGGTCCAGATTCAGCCCGCAGACCTTGCTTGTCTGGACGCCCTTTTGACGGAACAGGAGCTCACAAAAGCGATCAAGAAGATGGCCCTGGGTTAATGCCCAGGTCTTGACGGCCTCCCGGTGGAACTATTCCTCAGCTCATGGGAGACCTTTGCCCCATTCCTTCTTCGGGTTTACAACAGAATCTTAATTACGGGTCGTCTTCCGAAGGGCTTTGTCAGAGGAGTAATATCCCTTCTATACAAAAAAGGGGATAAAAGGGAGGTCAAGAGCCAGCCAGCGAGGTGGCCCACAGAGCCCTTAGACGAAAGGTGGCAGCATAACTATGGAGAGGGGACAGCCAGACTACTAACGCCATAAGTCGAGTGGCATGGGACACAGTGGTTCAGCCCAAAGCACAAGGGGGGGTAGGCATCATAGACCCCCCCACTCAGACACAGGCTTTGAGCCTGATGTGGTTGGTGCGGCTGATCTTCGAGGCATCCCAACAGTGGACCCCACTGGCTATAAGACAAATAGCACATATGGCCCCAAAATCTCCCCCAGAGGTAGATCCACTGAGATGGTTAGACGACAGGTATTGGAAGGTCCCGAGGGGCCTGAGCGATGATCTGTGGCCACGCCTAATAAAAACCTGGAGGAAACTCCCCCCCCCAGATCGCCCGCCTCCGGACCGGTGGGAGGAAGTGGCAAGACAGCCCCTGTTTGGGAACCGATGGATTACAAACACACACAGCCAGAGTTTTTGCGGTTCGGACTCACCATGGAAGGGGTGGGTCAAGAATGGGATTTCCAGAGTAAAGGATCTGTGGGACGACCTCAGAAATGACTGGAAAACACCGGAACAAATGAAGGGACTCCTCCGCTACTGCCATAACTCTGAAGCAGCAGTAGAGGAACTTACTGAGGCCTTCCCTCTGGCCTGGCTCCACATTYTGCGCAAGGGTCCACAACTRCAAGAGGGGGACTGGGTCAATACCAATGATTGGGCCAAACGCATAGGGCTAGTTCACCGGGTGCGTGCAGACGATGCCCTGGTTGAAGAGTATCGGGTAGGAAAGGATGGGCGACTGGCCGACAGTACATACCCCTTTATATGGGTTTCTAAGACCCAACTCCACCGAGTGAGAGTATACGGTGAGGGGGAGGGGCAAAAAGCTTTCAGGCCCGGGACCTCGTTGAGTGAGTTTCCCCTGGACCCGGTAGAGTGGGTGTGGAACCCGCCAGCTCACCCTAGGGCACACGATTTAAAGCCCGTACCCCTCTGGAACATGACAGTCAAAGCTTCCTACCGAAAGCTTAGAGTTAAAAAAGTTGTGAAGGAGATAGTCCGTGATCGCTGGCAGCGACACTTGAATATAGACAGACAATTATTGGCGCCCATCAGATGGTTTAAGGACTGTAAATGCGGCCCGGACAAGATCACATCTTTACAATGGCAAATTATACACCGTTGTCTCCCTGCTAACAGTTGGCTGATCGACCACACCCACCTGGAACAGCAAGGGCGCGCACTGCCTTGGTGCTCTCGGTGTCTTCTAACCTTCCCGTCAAGGAAAAAATAAGAAACAATAAAGCACATTTTTCTCCAATGCCCGGTAGCGGTAGCAACATGGAGATGGTGTGAGAGGATATGGCGACACATGGTCCCGGGACACGCATGGCCTTGGGAGTGGCGAGCGATTCTGCTGGGCCATCGCCCGGACCTCCAAAATCATACCTTCGCATAGAACATGTTCCACCTGGGACGACGAGTGATTTTATGGGTCATTTGGTGGCAACGATGTGCCCTTGCCATGGACAAGGCGATGGTGGATGGGAAGGAGAAAAATGAATACCTCAAACAGCAGTTCCAACGAGAACTTTCTCGACTATGGGCAGTAACAAAACAAACATTAGACTCATTACATCAACCAAAAGACATTCAAGTTGCATCGGTGATTACAAAGTTTGGCCAAGAATGGTTGGGGGAGGGATGGGTAGCAGAGGTGGTTTGGTCCGGACCTTGGGACACACGGATTCAGCCCGAGAACGATGCGGCCAGCATAAGGCCTCTCCGGGACTACCATCTGGTATTCAAAGACTGGACCACGATTAGTCCGGATGTTCCTCTGTGCCCGGCAGAAGACTTTGCAGACCCATTCCCGCCCCACCACCAAGCAATTGAAGAATGGGTTGGGTAGTCAAACCTTGGCCCCGCGCAACATAACCTTGGCCTTTCGTCAGAACGGGACAGTCAGTTTCAGTAATGGGACAGGTAAGTGTTGGGGGACGGCGGAAGTACTCACTAGTGCCCCCCAGTGGACCTCCGCTTGGCCCCTTACGGTGTGGCAGAAAGAGACAGGGATGCTAGACTCGGTTTCCAGCCTTGTGGCATCACCGATCAACATGGTTAGAGGAGGGAGCCAACAGTGACAGAGGAAATATGGCGCCAAACATCAGGGTGAAGAGGCCCCCCCCCTGCTCAGTCAATCCCCTGGCCTCCAGGGTAATCAGTGCTGGCAGGTTCAGCTTACAGACTTTCTGAGATGACCTGTGTTTTCTATTGCAATCGCAAGGGACGCTGGACCCGTTTTCCAACAGGTGATGCTCCCCACCAATAGATGGAGCCTATCCCCAGGTGCTAGCGGTGTCTGCTCTTACCAACATTGCTAGCACTGGAGGGACTGTTTTTTCTCCAAAAAAAAATAAAAATAATAATAATAATAATAATAATTATCGCCCTATTTCGGTACTCAACGTGGGCTATAAGATCTTGGTCAAAGCCTTAACCCTTAGATTAGCGAACCTACTTCCAGTCTTGGTCGGTTGGGAGCAAGGGGCCTTCATAAAAGGTCGTTCAATCTTTGAAAATATCTTAACAACGACGCAAGCACTCGAAATAATTGGATCAGAAAAACGGGAAGTAGTAGTCTTTCTCCTTGATATGGAGAAGGCCTATGACAAGGTGGGTTGGTCGTTCGTGTCTACCACATTGAACAGGATGGGGTTTGGTCCAGGTTTCAAAACCTGGATTAAAGCAATGTATTCACAAGCTACCTCTTCTGTCGTGGTCAATGGGAGACTCTCTCACGAGTTCTACCTTACGAGATCTTTGAGACGGGGCTGTCCATTAGCCCCCCTCTTATTTGTTATACAATTATAAACTTTGTTAGACAATATTAGATATAACCCACGGATAAAAGGTTTGACCCTTTCCCCCTCCCTTCAATGGAAGTGGGGAACCTTCGCAAATGACCTGACTTTAGCCTGTGAAAACACGGTAGTAGCCTTAGAGGAAGTTAAAGTAACTCTAGATAAGTATTGCGTGTTGTCCGAGGCATCAATTAACTGGCACAAGTCAGTTTTTTTCTTACCAGACGGATACCCACTCAAAGTGGACTGGGGGTTGCGACAAGTCCCAACAGCTGACTCAGAAAGATTCTTGGGAGTGTTGCTATCTCTATCAAACCGTTCTACATCCCAGGATCTGCAGTTATCACAAAAGGTGGTGAGTCGCATTATGAGTTGGCAAAGAAGCTTCAAACTGTCCCTATTTGGGCGGGCTCTGGTCCTTTCTGTAGCAGCGTTTTCGGTTCTGTGGTACCCCCTCTCAATAGTGAGATTGGGAGACGATGTGTACAAGCTCATAAGGAGAGCGGACGCTCGGTATCTGTGGAAGCCAGGGGAGACAGAAAAAGGAGGTTTCATCTCCAAAGTCTCTTGGGAAACGGTCACGCAGACAAGGTCTGAGGGAAGCCTGGGGGTGTTGGACCCTCGAGATCAGAATCTGGCTTTATTGGCTAAATGGCCAATTAGAAGTATGTTTGATGATAATTCGAAGTTGTGGATTCAGTTGGCTGCATACATCCTGAGTCGGGAATGGAATCTTTCAGAACCAAATCACATCTGGATCTGCTTGCTTATTCCCTCCTTTGCAAGTAAACGTCCCAAGTCGCGAGTTTGGCAGGACGTTCTGTATGCCTGGAAGAAGCTACATCCAAGAAATGTTGCTCCACCCACGACAAAATTGGAAGTGGCAAATCAGATTCTGTTTGATAATCCACTGATACTACAAGAAAACCATGAGATCTTCTCGGCAGGCGATGGTGGTGAAACCTTTGGCAGGGCCTGGATTGGGAGGGGGATAATTCAAGTCAAGCACTTGTGAGTTGCAGAGGAGAAATGTTGGATTACTAATCAAGAACTCAGACAGAGACTGCCTAGACTGCGGAATGTCATACGTCACCGTCAAGAATTGTTAGCGGTCATTCCAGCTTCGTGGACTAGCCTGCTAAAAGCGGAAACAGAACATAGTGCAAACTCGTGGGTGTTAGCAGATGAAGGTATAGGGAGAATATGGAAGATCGTAGGTCCGGACTTGATGACAGGAATAAGGGTAGAAAAATGAAGTTTGCCTTTGCTATCAAGCCATCAGGGGACATGTAAGACCTTACTTAGAAGATTGGGAGAGGCGACAGTCTCTTCCACACTAAAGCTGCAGGAGCTGAGGACAGAGTGCAGCGGGGACGACAAAAAGGTTATCTTCTTGGGGACAACATCTAACTTTCGAATTGAACATGCGGCTCGCTCTTGGACAGTGGCGGTCCCTGCAAGCCAAGGCACGGATCCGATCCCACTGTTTGTTTATAAACCAAGGACGGGTATGGTTATGCTGAGGAATTCAGTAACCATATTGCCGGAGTCAAAAACATCAGATAAAATGGAAAAGATAAAACACAGTAGAGTAGGACAATCGGATTGGAAAGCCTTTTGGAAGACTCTGATGTGGCTGCCCTCTCAGAAGGATGCAAGTTTACTTTGGTTTCAATCCTTTTTAGCAGTGGCCACATCCTTGTGGCTGAGTCAAAAAGGGATGGAAATTAGGGAAACTTGCGTCAGATGTGATTGGGGTCGGGAAAGCAATGCCCACCTATGGTTATTCTGTCCTCTATCTGACGAGCTATGGAGCTGGTGGATTGAAAAATGGAATATGGTCACTGACTCTGCTTGGCCTTGGACTGGCGATTGGATACTGTACGGGACTTTGCCAGCACAAGAAGGGAGCTACTGCAGAGGTTGGGGCTACATAGCTCTGGTCTGCAGAGGGATCATTCTCCATGAGATTTGAAGATAAAAAAATTGGCTAATTTTCAAGAACAGACGGATTGGGTTCTAGGAGCAGCTACAACAGATTAAGGGGAACATCCGCCGAACGATTTTCACAGATTGGCAGGGTTGCCCCAGAAGTAAGAAAAAAGGAAGAATTTGGTTTCCGTAAACTTGGACCAAGAGCAATAATTTAGTCTCAATAACACCTGATCAAAGGTTAGCCTTGCTGAAATCGCCGTGAGGTTTCAGGCCCAGGTAGGGTCAGGCGTAAGAGGCCAAAATGTGTGTGATTTGGGATCTTTTGCTCTAAAGGTTGAAAACAATGGAGTCATGATAGACTCAGGGTGGATAGGCTTAGGCAGGCAGTGCAAGATAGAAAAAGTTATGTCTTTCTGATATAGCCTATACGTACGTAGGACTTCTCAATGGGAGGCATATTGGACTCGCTTTTGAGTCAAGGATTTCAATTATATTACCTTACCTGGCTAAAAGTTCTATAATGTATGCTAAGGCAACCTTTTTCTTTGCTTTAAGGCTTAACTTTTTTAGAAGCATTTTTGCTTGCAAGGGACGCTGGACCCGGTTTCTAACAGTAGCATTGATATATCAAACATAGTTAGTGGAATTGCGAGCTTGGTTCAAAAGCGAAACTGGTTGATGCTGACAGGATAACTCCGGGTTGAGTTGTGAGGTCCCCGGTCTCGTCCCAATGCTCTTATGAAATGAATTTGGAAGCTTTTTAAAAAAAAAATAAAAAAAAATGGATGGGTAACCACGGGTGTCACGGGTACTCCCCCCAAGAAGGTTTTTTTCGGAATGAGGGAAGGAATCTAGTAACCTATGTTGCGTCAGCTAAGCAAGTTGTTGAATGGATATTGATGAAGTGGGAAGATAAGATAAAAATAGATAATGTTACTGACACTGTTTATTTCCGCCCCTGCATGTTGAAGAAAGCTTTAGCAGACTCGAGAAAACCCATGCGTCAAAAATTCTTTTGGATACGCTATTTAGAAGTCTCGGTCTCAACCATGGGTCTACTCAAAGGGGTTGTGGAGGATGCATTTGGAGTAGTTATTAAAGATCACTTACCATACAAACACCCGCTGACACTAGACTTCAAGGATATTCGTTTTGATTTATTGCCTTCGACAAAACTTGGATACAAAAAGAAGTTAATAGTGAATTTTTGGAAATATAGTACTGTAGACGTCGACGTCGTTTGTGCCTCGACTGACCGGTGCCACGTATGTCGTAAATACTTTCATAAGGACACGGATGACTGTTGTCCTTCAAAAAATAAGAAACGTCTCATACAGAAATCAAGAAAGGAAGAGCCAAAAAAAACATACGAATAGTGAGGAGGAAAAGATGAAGGAGAAAGAATGAGGGAAAGGTCGGGATAGGGGGGGAGAGGAAGAGAAGGAGAAAACAAACGAAAAAGGCGAGGAAAAGGAGGACATGAACGTGAGTGAGGATAAGGGTTTTGATAGTCAAACGAAGGGGGAGTAAAGGATAGCATAAGGAAATGAGGAACGAGAAAAAGGAGAGGACAGAAAGGGGAAGAGGAAGGAAAAGAGGATGAATCCTTTGGGTCAAGGGAAAAAAGACTTGCTCACAAAAAAGAAAGTGGTGACAAGTTTACAAAAGTAGAAAGCGGTGCAGACAGAGGGAAATGAGAAAAATGACTCCTCGAGTCCCCATCAATTGAAAACGTAAAAGGAAGGAAACAGGAGAAGGAAAATAAAGGAAAAAAAGAAACCTTTCGGGTGACGAGAAAATGAGAGATGTATCGAGTAACGACATGCACAGTGATGGACCACAGGACGTTCGCAGCAACAACAAAGCGCAAAACGACCAAACTCATGCAGAGGTCGCTAACCCTCCGGGGCTCCCGTCTACCAGCTCCCCCTTCATCCTTGGCGATTAGTCCAAAGGAAAGAAGGGTCATAAGCCTAACAATAGGAAGTCTCAAAGATGGTCGTTGAAACCAAAAAAACGCCCAGGCAGACGAGTTTGAGCCGACCAAAGGCCAAGACTTTGAGAGAGAGACAAAGGAAGAGGTGAAAGGAGAGTGTCACTCCCTCCCTCCTGCTCACCAGGGCCCTCTGGAAGGGGCTTGCCCAACAGAGGATATCCAACATGGGGATCATATTAACTTTATGGTTTCTGGATTATTCCAGGAAAGAGCGGTGCTTTTCGATCCAGCAGAAGACGCAAGGAGGATTTTTATGCTTAATCCTAATAAAAAAGTATGAACAAATGATAATAACTTCATACCTACGATGGAAAAACAAGCCTTGGGGGAGCCTGTTGTCGGGATCGGTGGTTGCCGAATCAAGTCCCGACCCTTAACACATGATATATGGCTAAAGTGTGCACGACAAAGGAATCTGGAATGAGGGAGCAAGAGAGACAAAAAAGATGAAGGATTAAGGCGGCAGTGTCGGCGCCTAAGGCCGAGAAAGATGCTCAAGGTCGTCGGAGCCCTAGGGCCAGGAATAGACCAACAGAGTCACGACCGACAAAGTGTTGCAGAAATATTGTAAAGGCGACCCTCCTCGAAGAAGGAGGACCGTCGACAAAATAATACCCAGAGGCTGAATGTTGTAGGGAGAAAGAGGTCAGCGACGTCAAGAAAGATAGCGTCTTGACGTTGGGACATAAGATTAAAGTACGTGGTCGAGAGGGTCACCAAAACTCTGCATGAGAAAAACCTAAAGACCATGGGCCAAGCAAAAACAGTCAGTCGCCACCGGCCAAACAAGCGCCCAGACCACAAGCGGTCTGTAAAATAAGTGGCATTTTGAGAGTCGGAACAAAAAAAAAGAAAAAAAGAAAAAAGAGAATGAGAGACGCAATTTCGAAACTTATAAAGCTCAAAATTGAGAAGGGACTCAAAGGGGATACAACGGATAAAAAGGGCCTTGAATACGGAAGACCAGTACACTGAATTTGAAAAGTGAGGTTCTCGTGTGATCCGGAGTAAAACGGACAGCAAAAATGAGTAGAAAATTGTATACAAAGAGAATAGGAGAAGTAGGAAAGTATGGGAGTGGAAAAAGGGAACCCGCCACATCATGGCCAACTTGTCCCTTCCCAAAAGAGACCTAGATGCCTTGAACATGACTGCATCAAGACTAAATGAAGTTGGGATAGAAACGGACAAAAATTGACACCTGGAGCAAAATAAAACACATGTTTTAGATAAATTCGCGATCGAATAGGATGAAACGGTTGCAAAAGGTTTTGATTATTCTTGATTAAAAAAAAAAAGCAAGAGGGAAGTAGCCTGAGATGCACCAGACTACAAAAAGTAAAGCAAACACATGTTTCAAGTACATCCGAAGCCAATATTGGGTCCGGATGCACTTGGGGATGTGTTGCTTCATTTTATTTCTGTTTTTAGCAAGCCCGAGGGCAATGGGATCAGGAAAAAAAATCATCATTGCCCTCCAAAATGTAATGGACTGCAAGGGAATGTCAAAGACATGAGAAATTGAACCTTGTCAATCGCACGATATTAGAAAAGAAGGCCCAAGCATGAAGACCAAATTACAGTGTTAAATGACGGCCACCACTGGCTGAATAATCGGTACTCTTGGACGCGTCGGGAGGAGGAAATTGTGATGTCGGGGATCAGGGAGTCCCAAATAGAACTGGGACGACATAGGGAGTGATGCCGAGAACCACGTGGGACCATGTAAAAATAATCACATTATAGGGCGTGCGCCGACAGGACCACCGGCGGGAAAAGTGTCAGGGACTAGTGTTGGACAAGTGTGGGGGACTTGAGTTATCCCAAAAAGAACTATGAAGTGGCATGAGGAATAAATATTCACAGCAAGAAGCGTCGTCGAGATTAAGATCTAAACGAGCGAAAATATCAACACCACTAATGCAAACACTTGTGGGAGGAAGTGGGAGAGCCGTAGAGAGAAAAAGGAAGCAGAGAAATGTGAAAGGAGGGTGTGGACTGCAATCTAGAATATCTCGGACCAGTCGCCCTAGAGAAAATGAAACCTTGAGAGACCCCATGTGAAAAATAAGCTACCAAGGAAAAATCGGAGCAAAAGGGGCTACAGTTTGGAACAAACGATGACAAAAGGGGGCTCCCGTGAGTAAGGGGATGCCATAATTACGGTCCGAGAATAAACGGACACCCCCTTTGGCATGATATAGGCCCAAATCGAGATATAAGGCCTCAAAAAAGTCTCAACAGCTAGTTGACACTTGGCATGTCAGAAAATTAAAGAAAAAAAAAGAAAAGGAGAGGAAAAAAAAGAAGAATGACCATCAGTAGAGAATGACACGGTAGGGACAAACAAGTCCCTACTGTCCAGATCTTAAGAGAGAGAGAAAGAAAAAAAATAAAAATAAACGGGTTACTAACGGTAAAGAACATTCACTTGGGAGATACATTTGTGACTGGATTCATCAAAGGGTGGACCAGTTACAAAGCATCTTGATGTTCTTTAGTTTTTTTTTGAAAAAATCAAAGAAAATCAATACCTCATGCAACCGAGATACAACGGATTATGAGAGGGGAGAAAAACACGTGTTTCAAGTACATCCAGAGGCAACATTAAACCCGAATGTATCAAAGGATGAGGAGAAGAGGAAGGAGTGAGGAGGGAGGAAGTATAAAAGAGTTCTCTTTTGCAAATCTATCACCTACCTTCTTCCCCCCGCATACAACGTACGGTCATTATAGTTGTATTAGGGGCAAATTTTTGAGTCTAGATGCGGGAATAATGACCATACATTATATTGGGGAGAAGAAGGATTGCGTCGACAACTCCTTTTTTTGTCAAAAGTTTCAAAAATTCACGTTCACGCTGTTTCTTTTTCTTGAGCCATCTGATTCTGAGAGCATGACCTCTCAAATTTTTGTTCCTCTCCTTCTCTCTTTTCCAATGTGATGTTTCTTTACCTTCTCTTCTTTTTGAGAGAGAGTGTGTGATTCTTGTTCTTGTTTAATTTTATAAAGAACCCCGAATTTCTGCAAAAAACAAACAAACAGATATATATAGGTCAATTCCTCTTGATAAATTTCAAAACGCGATTATCCAAAAATGATAATTGCGCATATTTCTTCCCGTGGTGACAAATTAGCTTCGGTAGGTTCGATTTGTTTTTCGCTTCTCCTCAGACCACCCCCAAAGAAAAAAAGCCCATAAACAACTCGCAATGTTGTGCACAAGGGTCTCTCGCGCCCTCCTCCTCCTCCCTCTCCTTCCCTCTCTATCTTTTCCCACTTCTCTTGCCATTAGTCCCATCTCTCTCATGTCTTCCCCTATCTCTCTTCATCATTT
>BFEA01000409.1:744328-756228 GCA_003427395.1 Chara braunii
GGAGATGGGGAACCTCACCGACGGGCCTGGGTATTGCACAAAGTTGCCCACTCGGTTTGGAGGGCAAACCGGGTAAAACAGGGTGCAGGCCCAGGCCCCAACGACGAGGTCCAGATTGCAAATTTGCACATGGGCCTGACAGGGCCGAAACGCAAAGAATTAGGCCTAAAAGGGCATTCTGCTCTACCCATATCTTTTAGGGGCATTTTGGCATGTACCTCAACTTATAGGGGTACTTCGCAAATTATCCCAGCTTTTAATTGCAAAAACAGAATAACGTTAGAGGCCGGGGACCTCACAATTCGACACAGAGGAACTTGTTGGGGTCGTACCCCATTTAACTAAAGACTGGAAGCCGGGTCCAGTGTCCCAAATCTCTCTGTTGCCTACACTTCTTCTCATAAAAGTAAACTTTAATCTCAGTAAAAAGGCGAAAGCAAAGTTAATTCCCGCCCTAACAAGTTATCAGAAAATGTTCTATTAAACCATGAGTACTTGGCTTAACTATCGATGCCGAGCCTGAAAACAAATTGCGTGCCGTTTTGCGCCGACCCGCCATCGCAACAAAAAAAACTTGTTTTGGCTGGCGGCACCAGCCTTTGAGGGCCGGTACCCCGAGCCTCCGGAAGTTGTGGGGCGTTAACGGCAACGCCCCACAGCCGATGTATGGGCCAAGTACTGGTGGTTTAAGCTCACTGTTTGTTCACAAGTAGGAGGTCTTCCAAAATTTTCTGTTTGAAATCTCTTGTTCTTTATGTCTCAAGCTTGTTGAGTTTTTATTAGGAACATAAAAAAACCTCTTATGTAATCCTTTCTTCCTCATGGGGGTTTCAACCAGTTGGAGATTTCCAACTTATTCTCCTGGGCAACCGTTGCCCACTTCGCATTTTTGCCCCATGTATTAAAAAACCACGAGTCCTTTTTTTTTGTTGGAGTGGCGGCAGCTGCAATCTGCTATTATCTGTAGCCAGATATTATTCTTAATCTGTGCTTGCTGTTGCTGCAGCGAAATCGTTTCCTCTCTAAAAACCAGGGCATTTCTGGGAAATTCTCACTCTCCAAGTCTCCTGCACAATTACTCCCCTACAGGCCAAGGCCATGTAGTTCTAACCTGTGTGGAAGTCTCCCCTTCCGCTTGGCATTACCCCAAACATAATCCCATCATCTGATCATGGCCATGTAGGGTTAGTAACTCTTGCCCACTGTTCCCTCCACCAACGTCAAACTTCTTCAGAGAAAGGACAAACTAGCTAGAGATGGGCATTGGATTCCCATCCCCACTTGCATGTGCAACATATCAGGGGAACTTGCATCCCTTTATTAGCCAGCCATGTTGCTGTGTCTGTTGTCATTGCAGGCTAGCATCTCTTTGAGAGGGAAGACCTCTTAACATCCTCCACATGGCCTTCCAATTCGGTTGAATCACTTGTGGACCCTTGTATCTCCGAAATCGGTCTTCTGCTAGCATTAGCAGTTTCTTCTTCACTTTATCTTGCTGCAGGCGTACTCCCACTTTGGTTTTGTACACAAATATTGGTGTGACTTTTTTGCCTCAAGTTCCTTGCGTAGTCATTTTCCAACCCTTGACCAGGGGATCCATTATGAACTGTTCCGCAGGTCCCAGCAGAATGGCCTTTTTTTCTTATCTACCTCCCAGACTTAAACCTCCTCTGAGCCCTTTGTAGATGGGACAAATATCTGTGCTATAAAGGTGAGCTTCATCTAAAGGGACGGGACTATTGACACTCTCCATTCTTCCACTTTCATCCCTTGGATCAGATCCGGGCCCACCACTTTCCATACTCTCCCAATGTGTCATCGGCAGAGACCCATGTACCAGCCATTTGCTCTCGGTCCCCTTTTAGCAAGCTCACCCAATACGGGGGTATGGCCGCAATCATCCTGGCCAAGTTCATGTCTACATGATGGAGCCTTGGAAGTTTTCCATGTAAGTTATCCGATAATATCCAGCGTTCTGAATCCTCTTCCCAAATATTTTTCACTTGGAGGATTCCTTTTTCTGCCCAAGATTTACCGAGGCAGTCCTGATCGTCCCCTGTTGAGAACAGTTCCTAGTTAGGTTGCAGAAGGAGCTTATTTTCAAACAAGAGTTGATTGGCTACTTCATTCTTAGATTGAGGATCATGCAAAGTATGAGAAACATCTTGTTCCAAGCGTATAAAATACATTTTCACAGCTTGGATTTATGCCTTCTGTTGGAAAAGGAGGGGAGAAGGTTGCACGTCCAGACATCCTGATGGTTGCTCAATGACCATTCGTTATCTATGATATTCAAGTTCTGCAAATTTGATCCATGGCTTCGACAGGTTTTCAAACATGACTTTTATCATCCATTTAATAAGTAGGGTCATGTTTTGGAGTTTGAGATCCAGTATGGCTAAACCACTCTCTTGGCGGGGCAAGGCTACTGCCTCCCATGGTACTTTGGCTATGAAGCCTTCTTCCTCAGTGGTTGCCGGTTTACAGAGGTACCTCGGTACATCTCTTTTGATTCATGCGTATGCCTCGTCCCCCAGCAGAACCATAGACAGAGGGAGCTACAGAAGAGAGACGAAATCACGAAGGCTCGTCCGAACAGGGACAACTTATGGTTTCTTTGCCAGTTGCAAATTATGGCTTCCACTCTGTTCGCTAGCAGCTGATCCTGCATTGCAGAACAGTCCGAAAGAGAGACTTGGAGTCCCTAAAATCGCTTCAAATTCTTTGTGGGTACCTGCCGTAGGGCCCAATCAATTTGCAAAGTGAAGATAAAAGGTAAAAAATATGTAGATTTATTCCAATTAATTGATGCCCCCAAACAATAATAATTCAAAACATTTATAAGTTCCTCTAATACTATTTTGGAGTTCTCACAAGCTACAGTAAGATCATTTGTGATTGCCCCCACTTTCCATTGAAGGTAAGGGATCAACTTCAGACATGAGATCTTTGGATTTTTCCTAATATTATTTAACAATACCTCTAACTGCACAACAAATAAAAGAGGGGTTAATGGGCACCCTTGCTGCAGGGATCGGGTAAGATGAAACTCTTTCGAAAGTTGGTCATTGACAATCACCGTAGAGACTGCCCAAAAATACATTGCTTTTACCCATAGGCAAAAAACCGATTCAAAGCCCATTTTTCAAAAAGTTGTAGCCACGAAGGCGCATCCGACCTTGACGCAGGCCTCCTCCATGTCTAGGAGGAGGACTACTATCTCTCTTTTTTCTTGGCTTATCACTTTCAAGGCTTGAACGACTATCAAGATATTTTTGTACATGGACCATCCCTTTATGAAAGCCCCTTGTTCCCAGTCTATTATGTTGGGAAGGATGTCAGTGAGGCGGATGGCCAGAGCCTTGGCGAAGATCTTGTATGCCACGTTTAAAACAGAGATGGGCCTATAGTTGCGGACATCCTTCTTGTCCCCCTTCTTATATAATAAGGAAATCACCTCTTTGATCAAACCCTTGTGAAGAGATCCCGTAGTATGGGCGCTGTTAAAAAACGGACATATAAACGGGGCAAACGCATTCCAGACACTCAATAACATTTTTACAAGGAGGTTATCTAGACCTGGGCATTTACCTAACACCATTTTCTTGACCTCCCCCTGCGGTTCTTTTTCACTAAAGGGAGAATCCAAATTGTTTGGTGTCTGCCAAAATCTGGATGTTAGTCCTATTACAATTTATTTATTTTTTTCTTATTATTTTTATTGGGAACAAAGCTCCAATCTATTTGTGGGCCTATTACAGAAGTCTGATCCCACAGCCAAGTCAAAGTCGAAATTGTCATTTCGGCGACGAGTGGAGATGTTATCTTATAGTATAATGCAAATTTGCACATTGAAGGGATGTCCGTAGCAACCTGTATATCTATTGTGAATGAGTGTGTCAGTTCACGAATTAACGACTTTGTTTGGCGCAGGATCAAGGATCTGAAAGTTTCTTCTGTCATGCGATCGTAACTTTTCAGACCTTTGAGCCTCAGCCATTCAAGCCATTCTTTCTATTTATGAGATTCCAATAATTCCAACTTACCCATTGCTTCCGATCGCTTTCCAAATGAAATAAAGGTTGGCGAAGAGGTTAGCACCCATCTGACTTTCCGCCTCCTTAATCTGCCTACACAGGGACTCTTCCTTCCAATTGCGATTGACTTCTTTAATACTGGAGAAAATCATCAAAGCTTCTCGGATGATATTCAAACCCACATCAACCCATTGTTCTTCAGAATCAAACAGGTCCTATGTCGTTGATCATTTAGCCATTTGGTCTCCTACCCAAGTCGGGATGCCTTTGTCTTTTAACAAGTGGACGTTCAACATGAAGGGTGCCCTGACTTTTTGTACTAACTCTTTAGAAATTACGTCGATAAACACTGCGTGGTGGTTCGACATTGAAGTAATCCTTAAATCTTAGACCACACACCTATTCCCATATGACTCCCCTCGTAACAATATAGTATAGTCTTCGACAGGGCAGGGGTATTATTTCCGATGGTTTAGGACCAAACGACGTAAAAGTGTAGTCGTCGGGATTCATGACTCTGAACGTATCCACCAGGTCTTGGTATTAAGAAAAATGAGATCAGCAATGGGGAATTTTCCCTCAATGGGGTCGACTGTGGATAATTTAATCCCAGGTTTAAGATTGTGTTTCAATGTTCTAAGATGGCTAAACTGTTTGTGTCTGGAATGCATGCCGATAGGTTAGAGAATAATTTTGTTCTATCAATGAAATTTGTTGGCGTTGTCGGTGCGAATACCCTTATAGGGGTATCCATCCTAGTTTTTGCAAACAACAAAAAATAAGTTGGTTTAAGGTTTAAAGTATGCCGCGCAAGGCACTACTGCGTCGGTGGTTTATGTTGACTGGATGATTGACTAGAGTAGAGAGTGTATGGGCGCGCTGACTTAAGGCGTGCGTGATCTCTTTTTATTTGTTGAGGATTGTAGAGTCGGCGTGGTCGCCAACCAAATCTTTTATTTCTGATTAAATTAGGATTAAATAGATTATGTCTCGTGCTTGGGTTGCCTGCCTGTGACTGGTGTGTGTACGTACAGAGGGCGACATCGACTACCGTGTAATTTTAAGAAGTTTTAGTAGATCCGCTCGCCGTCTAGTATACTTTTTATTTAGGTGTCCGTCAATAATAAACCCAACTTTGGGCCTAGCACTATTGGTTACGGTATTGGACTTCCAGCCAGAAGATTCAGGGATCGAGGTTGAGCGGCAGCGACGTGGGATATCATAGTAGCGCGAAGGAACCAAGGGGGTTGAGGGTCTAGAGGTATCCTCCTTGGTTTTGCCGTCAGGAGAGTCAAAGCGGTGCCAACGGTTCCTTTCTCCTGCCAGTCGTTCCCTGACGACTGATCTTTCTAAACATGTTATTATTTGTGGACTTATTATTATTATCTTTGTGCTCTGATGCCCCTTTCGCTTGGATGCGATGCCGAACGTAGTAGCCGCCATGGTAGTTGAGGACCTAGAGCGCGCGCCTTCCTTGGTTCACTAGCGGCTTCCTGCGTGTTCTGGATATCGCCGAAGATTTTTCCTATTCCGCTTGGCTTGAAACATGGACCGAAGAGGTCAGAGCACATGAAATTAGTGAGACTGTGGTCGCGATCTCCCCCATTTTTCACTTGGAGAGCGTCGATGGCCCGAAAGGAAAGGCGATCGAGGAGTATTCCGCGCAGATCTGTGGGATCGCAGCCCAGGGTACAGCGGAAGGAGCCTCAGGCAGGGCACCGCGACCAACCGTGTGGGACCCCTCCTCCACTCTACACTTCAAAAATTCACATTCGAATATTGCTACTACTATCGAGAGCCATACCGGGCTCAATTCACCGAGGCCCGCACTCAGGCTTGTAGCAGGCTGCGTCTGTAGCTCAGTGGCCGACTGACTGAGTAGGGGCTCAATTGTTGGGGACTCGAGGCGGTGGTGAGCTCCAACTAAGCAGGAACAAGCCGGAGGAGATTGCGGTGCAAGCGATGGGGGGGATAACTGCCGAAACAGAAACGTTCGTCCGACTAGGGCTATAGGGGCGAAAGGAAATGTTGAGCCGCTTGGCAGCCGGCTCCTTCCGAAGTTTCCCTCGGGATAGCAGGAACTTTGAGCAGTTACCCGTCATAACGAAGTCCGGCGCTGCGGGGGCTGCTGCCGACGGGAGTTGCGCTAACGAAAGAAACGAAGAGTATGAACCTGGCGATCGGACTATGCCAGGTACGTGTGGAGGGTGGAAAGTCGATGCGACAGAAGAGAGTGGTTATGGCGGAGTGAAGGAGACCCAACTCGTCACTTCCTTAACAGAATCGGGCGAAATAAAGACCGATCTTGGTGCTTTGAAGGCTGGCGAACCTGAATCTGAAGTTAGAATAGGGCGAGAGTTAGTGTATGAATGGTTAGAAGAGAAGAGGGGTACGATGAAGATGGCAGACGAGTGGATATGGTAGGAAGAGGCTTTTCGTTTAGCGTGCATGACATTCAACCAAATCGAAAAAACGGAGGTAGTAAGTAGGGTTTTTGGACCTAGGCGATTTCAAATTTAAAGTTAGTTTTAGCTAAAGGTTAGTAGATTAGCAACTACTAAGATAAGCTGATGCGCGGAGGTAGCACGAGGGAGAGGAAGAAATCGTACAAAAAGATCGAGTTCGCCTGTTAGGAGGTGAGAGCGGGCAGGAGAAGATGTTAGACTAGCGATTTGAGGCCAGGCGACTCAATTTATGAAGTTAGTTTTGGAAGGAAGTTAGTAAATTAAAGAGTTAGTGTTGAATGGTGAGCGCGGAGGGAAGGGTGGGAGAGGAAACGACGATTAACTCACCCAATTCGTTATGGAAACGGGTGGATGGGGATTTGACTTGGGGGTTCTGGTGCACTACGAGTCCCTCGATGAGTTCGGTTTCGTGATCTGCAGGGAGGTTCGACCGCTACAACCTGCAAACGCTGCGCTGCGTGCGGGAGGGAGAACATCGAAGATGAGATGTATCTTTCCGCGTTCATGTGGAAGATTCATTCTCGTTTTTGTATAGTTGTTGAGGGGCAGGCTGCGGTTGCTTGTAATGTACGTGGTTTATAGTCTCGGTCGTGGTCCTCAGTCAGGGTTGTGAGCATGTCCAACTAATGTTTCGTCGCTGATTCGTTATCCCGTATTTTCGGCCTAGCAGCCTGACCGACTCTTTTCCTTGAACTGTGGCTAGCCCACGCTCGACTTTGTTTTGTTCGCTTGAAAAGTGGGGGGAATAAAGGGGTGATTGATACTTACCTGCTACCCCGACCGCAAGTTTCAATCATCTACGAGGAGGTGAATGTATGCATGCCCATTGGGAACCAAAGCTTGGCGAAGCTAAGCTTACGAACTGCGAGACTAGCGGGTGGCTTGGAACTAGAACTTTGTGGACAGTTGTGTGCTCAGAGTCTATTACTGCCGTGTAGTAAGGCTGCTGCTCTAGTTGGATTAGCAGTGACGATTGTCATTGGACTCGATCGCCGGCATATTCGCAGTTGCTCAGATTCGTAAGATCGCTATTGGGTTCACAATTTTTGTTTTGGTGTTTATCTTCGAGGTTGCCGGCGCGACTATGAAAGGGGGAGTACAGTTTGGTGGCAAGACTATCATGACTGTGGTAAAATGATGTTCCGCATTGCTGCGCTTTGTCGTACATTTACGAAGCCCGACACCTCTGTATG
This sequence comes from Chara braunii, assembly GCA_003427395.1. Taxonomy (NCBI): domain Eukaryota; kingdom Viridiplantae; phylum Streptophyta; class Charophyceae; order Charales; family Characeae; genus Chara; species Chara braunii. The sequence goes on from BFEA01000409.1 coordinate 752,024, forward strand.
TTTTGATTATACATGTTGTGCCCTGGCAACACAACGTTGTGATTCGTTGCATTTGGCATTATACCATTACTTCGGTGCTTGCTATAGGCTGCATGATGGTGGTTTGGACTGAAGGGACGGTGCTGCGAACTGGGGTTGTGGTCAGGGTTTCTTCTAAGGGAGGGGGAGGGGTCACCGCTACGATCTGGAGGCTTATTGGAGCGCCTATTTGCTTTGTGTTGGCCGAGTTTTGATCGTCCTATTGGATCTTTTGGCCACCATTGCGGGGCCCTCAGACGACTGAAGATTACGAGGCCCTCTCCTGCGAGTTTAGTTTGTCCCCTTCTTGTGTCTCGAGTGTCTGAAACCCCTCGTTCTGCCCTTCTTAATCTAAGTCTAGTCCTGGTTCTGAGAGGAAGGCAGCAGGCGGGATTGCAACCCGTAGGACCGCAGCAAGACTTTGTGGGGAGTCCACCCACCGATTGCGGGAGCCCTGCCGGAATTAAGGAGGAGTTCTGGAGGCAGGAAATTGAAAGGTAACCATTGTTTTCCCTCTATAAACCCAGTTATAACCCTTACCTGTATTTCTTGCTATGTATATTGTCTGCATCCCTACTTTGACTTTCAGTTTAACTTTCAGGATACAAACCAGATTAAGTAAAGGAATGCATGCGCAATATCAGTTTCAGTTTCATTGTTTGACTGAAAGCAGATTGTGGGATTGCATCTGAGGGAAGGATGTGAGGAAATTCAAAGCAATATTGTTTGTCTGATTGGGTCAATCAAAGGTTGGGCAAGTCTCCATAAGTTTGGGGAGGCCAAGTGCTATGTTTATTTTGAGTTGCTTGGAGAGTCAGACATGTTCCATAAGTTTGGGTGGTCTGGTTACTCTGACTTGTGAGGGCTGATTGTGATTGACTTTCAGGGACCAAGCATGTTCCATAAGTTTGGGTGACTTGGTCGCCTTGTTTACTTTGGGTTTCTTTTCAGTTTCTTTTGGTTATGAACGAGGAGGTCTGAGCATGTTCCATAACTTTGGGTGGTTCAACCTCTTCCTGCTTTGGCTTTAAGAAAAAGAATCAGGCTGAGGACCAGACATGTTTCATAAGTTTGGGTGGTCTTGGTCCAATGCCACACACATGCTGGAACCAAAAGGTTATAACTTGACTATACTTTATTATTATCCTACTTATGAACAAGTTAGTCAGACAGGGTTCCATAAGTTCGGGTGGTCTGACTATAACTTATCACCAACGGAAAAGATTATTAATTAAAAGTAAATTTGTGGTACGAAGGGGCATACTAAATCTTGAGCTAAAAATGATCAGTTCAGTTATATGCTACCTCAAAAGACTAAATGAAGATAATTATATAAAACTTGGATACTTAAACAGTTCAGGGCGACTAGGGTCACCTAGTCATATGCTCAAAAGAGGAAAGTTGTTGTGCCCGGTGTCTGTGTATATGTGGCTCCCTGTGTATACTCAATGGCTGAGCTCGACATGTTCCATAAGTTTCGGTGGTCTATCTCCATGCCCTATATAAGCAGGGTATAAAGTGATAAATCATTGAGAGATTATGAACTATTGTTTGACAAGATGACTTTGGGATGGTGATAATACTCACATTTGTGGTTTAACCTGCATGTGACTGAGTGGGATTACTACTTAGTCTGAGATTCAATTTGATAGGTAGTTGCTTTAGTTGCTCGCCACGTACTAAAGTCATAGGAGTTAGTTTCAATTCCTGCATTTTCTGAGTTAAGTTTTTTTTACCTAGGTCAATTTCTGCATTTTCTGGGATCTTTTATTATACTTATTTTCTGGGATCTTTTATTATACTTAGTCTTCTATAAATTTTGGTAAGTCACTTTCTCTATGGAAAGCGCTGCCGAAATTTCTGCAAAACCAAGGAGTTAGTCAATTTTGGTTTTCAAAAGCTCAGTTCTCTAAATTATATACATGACTTAGTAAAAATCTGAGAAGTTTTCTTTTCTAAAGAGAGTGCTATCCAAATTTTTGTTGATTCAAAGAGTTAGACAAAATTGAACTTTGGGAAGTCAAAGTTATTTTCTAGACTTTGAACTTAGCTTTGTATAAATCTTGGAATAACATTTTTTCTACGGGAAGTGCTGCCGAAATTTATACAAATCTAAGGGGTTAGTTGACCTTTGTCTTGAAGTCGAACTCAAGTGTAGCTTCTGAGTTCCTATCCGACTTAGTATAAATCTGGAAAGTCTACCTTTCTAAAGGAGATGCTGCCCAAATTTTTACTAATTCAGGGAGTTAAAAAAAATTGACTTTCCAGAATTAGAATTTGAATTTTGTTTTCGTATTTGAGTTATTATAAATTCTACGAAGACACTTTTCCTACGGGAAGCGTTGCCGAAATTTTCTTAGTTTAAAGAAGTTAGATTATATTTTGACATGTGACAATTCTGGTAATCCACCCTGAATAGAGGAGATACTGTCATAGGTCTACATTGCATTGGGTATTGGTTTAGAGGTAGGCCTAGGCTTAGCTTGTAGGAGGACCTTAGGTGAGATTATGCTATGGAGATTCACTCCCCATACACTGATGATTTAGCTTGGGTGTAACGAGCGTGAGGCTGAGGTGAGCCGAGGGAGAGGAGAGAGAGGGAGAGAGTGAGAGCACACACACACACTCACTCACTCGACACGACGGACTCGGACTGAGGATCGGACGCAGACACAGTGGCAAGGCACAAAGTCGAAGTCTTGGATTCCCGAATGCCGAAAACAGCAAGTCACACTGAGTACGAGTACAGCAGCAGAGAACTGGTACGAGACTGGTCCCCGTACCGTACGGGGAGCCGGTATAAGTACCGATGACACGTACGGTACCAGGGGCATTTCTGCAAAGGCCCCGAGGGCAGAACTGAAAAATGCAGTATTTGAAAGTGGCGCCCGAATTGCAGCATGGCGCCAGTTGTCCAAAATCCTACGGTACCAAAAGGAGGGGTTTGGAAAAGGGGTGTCAGGCCTAAAACGGGATGCCGCCGAAACAACAAAAGATAGACCAGGGATCGAGCCCTGGCGAAGTCCGTAACACTATCCCCTCCCTCTAGAAGGCAACGTCCCGGCTGCCAAAAATCATGAAGCAATGCTGAAATCTGTGAAGGACGGGACGGGGCCGATCACTGGTTAACAAGTCGAAAGGGAAGAGGGGTATAATGTGGGTGGCATGGGCTGCGGGMGTAAGAGGGAACAGGGTTTGGTACCGGTGAACAGGGTTGTCCTCCTGATGGACTAAGGGGAMTGCATAGTTTGCTATAGGTTAAGGGGGAACAGAGTTCAGGGAACAGGGAACTTCYATTGATGTTCTACTGGRTAAGGGAAACGGTGTTCAGGAAAACAGGGTATTTCTATTGATGTTGTAGTGGGTAAGGGAAACAATGGTCAGGGGAACAGGGGATGTCTATTGATGTTCTAGTGGGTACGGGGAATAATGGTTAGGGAAACAGGGATCTGCTAATGATGTTCTACAGGGTTGTCAAAGTCAGGAAAAATAAAAATGAAAATGTTTGTTCAGGGTGCGAAGGCTGGTGTGTCCGAAGGAGTCGGAAGCAGAATCTCATGTAGGAACAAAGTGTCCAAGTGTCTAGAAAGGGGGTCTGCAGCGGTCTTGATCAGGTCTTTGGAATAGGTGGTAGAAGCGATCTTCAGCAACTGCGATAGGTAGAAGTCCAAGAAGCGTAGTCGTAGTGTCAAAGTCCAAGTGCTAGGGTGCGTCCGGTACACGAACTGCAATGAGGTCTGATCTGGAAGCAAGGAAGTCGCAGACTGATGCAAAGATCCATGTCACAAATTGCTGCTCCCGTAAGTCCGCGAGTCGGGATGCCGGCCAATGAAACAGCATGGTGGCCAAACCAGCTGCATAATCTCCATGAACAGTGAGGCAGCAGGCCATCGTCCTCGTGCGCTTGCCATTAGATCCTTTATCGCCGGCGTCACGCAAGTTCACAAGCATTGGACAAGAGAGACGAGGTAGTGGAGAGGACAGATGGGACAAGGCTAGACGATGGCAAGGGCAGATCAGACATCAGGAATGAGGATCAAGGGAAGGGTGGACTGGGTTCAAGGGTGTGTGTAGAGCAGGGTTGCAAGGGTTTTAGCGGGGGTTTATGCCATAGTGATATAGATATCTAGGACATAGGATTAGCATGATCATAGGCGCGGACAAGTTTCATGGCGTTCTTAAGATTA
>BFEA01000409.1:763635-774462 GCA_003427395.1 Chara braunii
AAGAAATAAATAAATAAAATTTGTTGCTTACCTGGCGATGGCGGCAACAAGGATCAAGGCGGCAACGAGGAGCATGGCGCTGGTGACGTGGCACGACGGCGATGGTCTCGACGACGATGATGACGTGGCACAGCGGCGATGGAGGTCTTGATGACGGCGGTGATGACGTGGCACAGCACTGAAGGTCACGGCAACGAAGGGGGAGCGAATCGCTCCGATACCAGTGTAACGAGCGTGAGGCTGAGGTGAGCCGAGGGAGAGGAGAGAGAGGGAGAGAGTGAGAGCACACACACACACTCACTCACTCGACACGACGGACTCGGGCTGAGGATCGGACGCAGACACAGTGGCAAGGCACAAAGTCGAAGTCTTGGATTCCCGAATGCCGAAAACAGCAAGTCACACTGAGTACGAGTACAGCAGTAGAGAACTGGTACGAGACTGGTCCCCGTACCGTACGGGGAGCCGGTATAAGTACCGGTGACACGTACGGTACCAGGGGCATTTCTGCAAAGGCCCCGAGGGCAGAACTGGAAAATGCAGTATTTGAAAGTGGCGCCCGAATTGCAGCATGGCGCCAGTTGTCCAAAATCCTACGGTACCAAAAGGAGGGGTTTGGAAAAGGGGTGTCAGGCCTAAAACGGGATGCAGCCGAAACAGCAAAAGATAGACCAGGGATCGAGCCCTGGCGAAGTCCGTAACATTGGGCATTGACCTGTTGTATGATACAAACATTCTTTGGACACTCGATTCAGGATTTGGACTAGATTCATCCTGATCCCAAGAATATCATCTTCTGTTATCACTGATAACAGGTCTACGATTCAACTTCAATTCATCCTCAGTACTCAACCTAAAAGGCTTTAACCCTAATGGTTTTTATTGTTTTATTGAGGTTTTCACCCGGACTTTTATTGAATGGTCATTTGACAAATGTACTGAGTATTTAATTATGGGAGGTTGGACAAAGGCTGGGGCTTGCATGGCTAAAGCGAGGGGTATGAGTGTAGAGAATGGTTGAGGTTGACTCCGTGTAGTGTGTGGACTTTTTGTTGACTCTTTGATGTGATTGAAGGTATGTTCTGTGGTTCAAATTTTGGATTTGACTGTTTGCGATCACATACATATATATGGTTGTGAGGACTCCGACTGTGATTGTGAGAAGTGATCGTCACATACCTATGCCCCACTATATATGCAAATACACATGTATATACCTATGTTGGGTGTTCACGTGGCCTGAGGGGCCCACACTTAACCGTTTAATTGGGGTTGAGATTGAGAAAGGTAAGAAAACCCCGTTTTTTTAGTACTTCTTCAAAATTGCTTAGTCGGACGTTGGTCATCAGCCTGGATTCGGGGTCCTTGTCCAGGGCATCCAAGGTCTTAGGCTCTGCATGGAAGGGATCACCCTCCCGTGCGGAACCTATTTGCCCTGCCTGTCGGGACACTCAGCCTAAAGGCCGGAGGTGCCGCGGAGGCCGCACGACTGTCCCTTCAGTCGTGCAATATCGTGAAGGGGTAAGCCTTCACGATACTTCGAGTCTGACACCTGAGCGTTATAGGCGATACTCGGATCCACGAGGGACCGCTTGATTATGGGCACTACATACTACGCTATCATTGCGACTGCTTGGGTATTCATGCATCGCTAGTCGATATGGGAAGGTTCCGCGCTCGTGCGGTTTTATACTAAGTCCCACGTGCGATGCCTATCTGATTTCCACATGGGAGAGTTATGGGATGGCTACTAAGGGACTAGGAGTGTTGTTGCATTGTTTGTTCCGTGTCCTTCTGTATATGTATGTGCTTGTGCATGCGTGCTCTAATTTTTATGTTCTTAGAGTGGTGTACGTGTGGTGCGTGGGATGCGTCCTAGCTGACCGACGACGGGTCGCGCTTGGGACTTCAGCCCCCCAAGGCGTCGGTCCACGTGCGGGTCCGATAGAGGCGTAAGAACCCCGCGTACCCCCTATGCTACAGCGGAACGAGAAACACCCTCGACTGGTCCACCTCTGCGATTGCAGCTGATTAACTTTCGTACTGTAGACAGGTAGCTCGGCAGGGATACCCCCAACGAAGGGAGGTGATAGCGCCCGTAAGGTGGAGGTAAGTCGTGCCTCGCGTAGGCCCTATCCTGTCGTAGGGGCTCGCGAGAGGTATGTCGTAGGGGCCCGCGAGAGGTATGGCTGGCGCACTCGGCCGGAGCGGCTTGCTGAAGCTCCATGTGTATTCGCGACGAGGATCAGACCCACTCCTGCGTGACGCGGCCGGGAGGGTCCCGCCCTGTTTTTGTGCGGTGCCGGACCGATGCGCTCAACAACGCATTATATGAACATTATCTCGCTATGGTTGTCGTCCACTGCAAGTTTCGCCCATGCCCAGCGTCCCACCGGATCTTTATAATGGTTCAAAATCTCACAATTAAAGTTCTTGCTAGTTAAAATCGCGACCCCACCTTTTGTACCATCAACAGGGGCTAAAAATTGGGGTCCCTGCTACCAAACTTCATTTTTTTCCCATATTTTTTTCTAAATCACGTTTGGTTTCTTGTACACACATAATTTGCACTTCTTCTGAGTGTATCCATTTGGTTAACTGGGATTTTTTTCCCCTGTCACCCAGGCCTTTCACATTTCAACTTTCAATCTTAATTTTACTCGGCATGACTATTATTAGAGTCTTGACCAACTAAGCTATGAGTGCAGTTGCGTTGTGTTCCACTCCCAGGAGGTTAATCTACGAGGAGGGGGTTTGTCCGCCTCCATTAACTGTAAGGCGAAATTCAGGAGAATTCAGGATCGCACATGCATCCCCTCGGCTATCCAGTCAGCGAGTTCTTTTGCTGAGAAGTCGTGGCCCAAGCAGATGTTTTCTATTACATCACACTTTTGTGACACCAAATCTTGGAGTGGGTACTAGAGGAAGCTCCCTTTACACCATCCTAGGAACTTGTCAGATATTGATTGTATAATCATAAACATAAAGTTGCGAAGGGATTTGCTCCCCTCTGATGTCTAAGCGTCATGACGGCCTCTTCTCGGACTCATCAAGGCTGCATATAAGCCGTCTAACTCAACACGTACTTATTGACAAGCTTTATGGCTTGTTTATCCGAAGGGCTATTAGGTACCAATATCGGGGGAAGGCTCAATGACTCTTCCTTAGATTTCCACGTAGGCATCATCAAGCCCACCAGGGAGTCTGAAATAATAATTGGCACTAAGTATTGCGATATTTGTTTTTGAGATTTATCCGATCTTCCCAGGGACTTCATAGGGCCAGCTGAGACCAACTAATATTTTGTTGACCTCGTTTATTTATTTGTCATTTGCTTTTATTGCTAGCTCGATCACCCAATCTTTGTTCCTCCATTGTAGGGGAGGCTGAGTTGTCATTGAGGTGTGCTTCTTACTGGCTGTTAGCATAAATAAACCGTCCTTGTCAATGTTGACATCGAATTGGACAAAGCCCTATTCAAAAAGGCTTGCAACTGAAAAATCCATCATGGTCTCATTTAGAGGAGGACTTGCACCCTTCCCTAACTCATCCTCCTTTATGTTTCTTTTATTATAGAGCGCTTATGAGTCCGATTCTGACTCGGATTCCAACGCAGAAATTGACAGGGAATTTTCTAGGTTCATGCCTGGAGGTGGGGTTGCCTTCTCTCTCCCTGATTCACCCGGGGGAAGTTGTCTCCAGGGAGAGGAGGTGTCATGCCCTTTGTTCATTCCCACCATTTGCATGTGTCTGGGGGGGTTTAGTCAGCTCATCCTGCCATTTGACTTGTTGCCCTGGTTTCGGATTCAGGTGGGCGTTCTCTTTTTGTCTCCGCACACTCTTCTTATTTCCCTTCTTCTTTTTTGAATTTTTGTTGCCAAAAGTGGAAAGGGAGGACTGTGAGGTAGGTTCTATGTATATATCCTTCTTATGAAGCGGCTCCATCTATAAATCCTCCATTTGCAGTCCTTTTTCTTTCTCTGCCCCCTTTTCCCTTGTCCCCTCCTCTTCCCTCCCTTCACCCTTCACCGCTTCTGTTTCCTTTTCTTGACCATTCCCCTTTCTCTTTTCCTTCCCTCGTTCGGACAACTTATTACGAACAATCACCTTGAATCCTTATTTCTAGCCTGAGGTGTTCTCCTTGGTCGGTTTTCCTTCTCCATCTCCACCTGCTTCCTTTCTCTCCTTTTCTTTAATCAGACTGCCTTCCTTTTCGCCCTTTCCCTTCTCCTCTTCGCTTGTGTCCTTTTCTTTGTCCATCCCATCCTTCTTACTTCTCCTCCCATCCCCATTGTTGTCCTTGCCTTCTGATTTTCGCCTCCTTCCTTATAGCCCCCACCATCTCCGTCCCCACTCTCCTCCTTCTCCTCGTTGTTATCCTTCTCTTGACTCTAGTTTGAATTACCCTGATTTCGTTTCGTCTTGGCTGGGCAAATCTCAACTGTGTCCTTATGGAAATGCCATCTACATATTGAGCACGAAGCGGTGTCGGCACAAATAATATCAGTATCCACCGACCCATGCGTCAAGAAATCTACGATTAAACGCTTCTTATATTTTAGCTTGGCCGAAGGGGTCAAGGCAAAATGTGTGTTCCTCAAATCCGGGTCCAGTGGGTTCTTATAGCCAGGATTGTCTTTAATCACTTCTCCAAACGTGTCTTTGACTGCTCTTTTGAGCAAGCCCATGGCTGAAACCGGAACATCTTGGCAACGAATCCATAAGTAATCCTTTTTCACTGCATCTTTCCATTCTCCCCATTGGTCCTTTGTCATCTATGGGCGAAAGGACACTTTGTACTTTTTTTTGGTCCATTTCGATTTTATTTTTGACATTTTCTAAGCATCCAATCAGAGATCCCCTTGGCAGATGCAACGTAGGTAGCTATATTTTTTCCTTCGTTCCTAAACAGGCCTCTCTTCGGAACTGCTCTCGTTACTCCCGAGGCTGCCCACCCATTTTCAAATATTGGAATTGGTCTATTTTTAACATCAATGGGTAAGGACGTTGGATCATCTCCAAAGAAGATAGATGAAGTGTGATCTTGCAACCACTCTGTTTGGATGCGGTAGACATAAGAGTTCACTGTTACCCTAATAAAGTCATCTTCCGTTCCTACGTCCCGGAGACGGCCTGTCTGGTATGATTCCATCGAGAAGACAGACATTCAATAGATCCCGAATCCTTTGTTTGCCTTCATTGGTCAACGGGTCAATGAATCTGACCGTGGTTGCTCACTGACGAGGCGGAGTCGCCATTGCTCCTACCGTCACTAAACCTACAAATAAAACTACTCGAATCTGAAATAAAACACGCAAAAACCAAAAAGGCATCAATGTGGAATATCTTTAGGGGCCTATACGGCCAATAACGGTATACCTCTTACCCTGAGTTGATCGAGACAAGCTTGATGAAGTGTTACAGTGTCGGAGGGAGTACCCCCTTCTTGGCCTACGTAGCCGTTGGATAAAGAGCCAGCTCCATGTGCCATCTCCCAACACCTCTTCGACTCCCAACTCTACCCTGTCTTCCACTGGACGATGGTTCCACCTCGAGAGTATCGAAGAGGAAAGAGCGTCCATATCCTTCCCAACACAGGCCTTCCCTTCGCGACCTTCTCTTCCACCGCCGCCGCTAGCGCCACCGTCCTCCTCTAATTGTTTTTTGCACCAAGAAAACAGAAACCTCCTCCTTGTCTTTGTTGGTTGGCTAACAACTTTTTTTATTCTCTGTATGAAAATATACATTATGTACGTTGTGACCTTTATTTTTTGATGGCTATTCAACCAGGAAAAGTTGGGAAAACATATTTCTCGCTTTTGGAAGTATAATTGTACAAAATTTCTCCAACTAAAGTTAGGATTTCCTTGTTCTTTATATGTTTTATACTTAAAATCTCTTTTCAATCAAAATTTTTTGTTTTTAAGTTATAGAATTTTGAATAAATTGTGGAAAAAAAACTTCAAATAAAGAGCACTTTCTTGGTATTCGCCTATTTTATTCTTTTTAAAAGGACGAAGGATTTCAATAAAAATGCGAGTATTGAATCTCGGTTTCATCGGAGAGCAGGTGGAACCACGTTCAACTTCGAAGAATGGCAAAATCAAGCAGGTGGAACCACTTATAGCCCCAACCAATCATGTATGACCTCCCGGGTCTTTTGTTCAATGCTCTAGCATGTGGAATTATACTTGGGAAACGCTCACACTGCGTACCCAAAATCGTTTTTCTTAAAAAAATGGGATGCCTGATTTGGGAAAATAGTGGTTGGACAGGTCACAATCCCCATTTTGCAATAGACAAGGTTGCAGCCGCCTGGGATTTGGGCCCTCTTCGACTGCTCCAGTCACACGATGAGACCACATTTCTTGCCAATATCTCCGTCTTCGAATTTCTTTCCATTTCCGCAGGTTGAGAGCCTCGTTCCACACCATACACACCATTGAGTTCAAGAGAGATGCGAAAAATCATTGTCCCCCCCCCCCTAGAGCGACCCGCTTTGTTTTCATTTTTTTGTGTGCCAAGGGCGCGCCCTTGAAACTCAAAGGGCAACACAACCAAAATCGCCTTTGAATTCAAGTCACCTCTCAGAGGTGACTTGAGTTCAAGAGCGCGCCCTTTTGGACAACTGCGAAAACGGGGTATTTTGTTCGTTTTCGTTTTGATAAATGCACATTTTCATTTGTTCCTGGTTCCTGGTTGTTCTTTGTTTGCGTCCAGCGGAGAACAACATGCAGTCCGTTGGTGGTGGCAGGTCGAAGTAGTGGTACCGCAATCATTTGAGGCCGTTGTCCCAGCAATGGTGGTTTGTTCGGGTAGACGCGACAACGTGAGTGCTGTCGTGTCTACTAGAAGACAATGGGAAGTCGGGCAGGAACATGCGTGCCAACCCTCGATTCCGGAGCCACACTATAGACACTGCCTTCTACTTCGCTCTACAAGCACTTGCATGGCTGACCACATGACGAAGTTGACGTTACTCTGTCTCCTCCTCCTCGTCCTGATCATCATCGTCCTCGTGCACTTTTGCTCGTTGTTGTGGGCCCGCCGTTTGCCACGTAGGCGGTGAACGACGAAAGTGGTCAAGCAAACCTGGCCAAAGGGACACATGGCAGGTGGTGACGGGTGTAACCAATTCTTCTACGACATGAGGGGAGTGGGGGGTAGGGGCTATCAGCGGTCATCGGGCATACCCCGTTTTGACCTATCCCTCTATGTGCACCTGCCGTCGTGGCAACAGCCACTGCCTGACAACGAGTCACGGGAGCCACCATCAGCTGCCGTCCCCCTGGCGTATGGATCGACGCAGTCCATCTCCGACTCCGGGATGGAACCACCGGGTCTTCATCAACGGCAAGGACCCATGACAACTCTCATGCTGCATGGATAACGCCAAGGCATGAGACCGCCTCTCGACCTGCATTTATCATTTGGGGGGCAAACAACCATATCCCAAACTTTGCTGGTGAATCCTTCCAGCCGTTCTCAAGGCGAGCCATCTTTCGGGTGCGAGGGAGGGCGATCGACCGTCGGCGGCGGCGTCGAGGTGCGGCAGCCGGTGTTTCGTGTAAATATCGATGGTGCAGGCGGGGCACTCGCGAGAGTTCCCGACGCCTTTCAGGGGACCACTGCAATGGCGGAGGGGCGAGCGGAGAGCGGAGAGGGGAATGTGGTGGAACACATCATCTCCACAATGCGTGCGATAAGTGAAGGTGAGAGTTGTGGTGAAGGCGGGGTTGAGGATGACATGTGTGAAGACGTGGATGAAGTAGACGAGGAGGAAGAAGAGGAAGGGGAGATGGATTAGGAAATCCCGCTAGCTTCCTGCAGCTGCAAGAGGACACCTGCAAAGAAAACCGCCTCCAAGGGGCGAGGTAAAGGAAAGGCAGGCAGCGGAGGGCGGAGTATATGGAATCTGGACGATTCCCTCACACTTGTCCGTTGTAAGCGGAATCAAGACAAGGCTTTTGCCGCTGCAGGGCACAACTTTGCACACATGAAGAATAAAAAGTGAAAATGGACGAACATCACCAACCGCATGGGGGTGTTGGGGGTGAAGAGGGATTGGGAACAATGTATGAAACGGTGGGAGGACATCTTCTCGTGGTACAAGAAGGTGCAGTTGAGAGAAAAGGATTCCGGCAAGCAGTCGTTCTTCACTCTCACGCCGAAGCAGTGAAACCAGGTGGGGTACAAGTTCCAAATGGATCAATGCCTGTACGAGGCGATCGATGCAAGCCAGCATGGCAACTAGACTATTCATCCGTGGAATCTGGTGGATACGAGCGCGTCTCAACCACAAGGAGGGGGAAACGGCGGGGGGAGTAAAGACTTCTGCGAGTGAGAATGGAGAGGCGAACAGAGGAGATGGATCGGGAAGCAAGTCATCGGGAGGTTACAAATTTTTGAAAAGGAAAAAATTCACGGCAACATGCACTCGACACGGTTACCGATGAACACGCACTCGACCGTTGTTTTGCGGATTCGGTGGACAGAGCCAGCAAGAGACAATGCAACGTGCCACAACAACAACGCGATATCATGGAGAGGGAGGTGAAAGTGCACGAGAAGCAATGCGAGGTGTTGGACGCGGGGCAGCGCATGTTGTGTGAGGTGTTGATGGAGATAGTGGAAGCCCTGACGAGGCCTTGATCGCTTGTCAATGATGCCCTATCCCAGGCTTCCGCAGTACAGGCTGATGCTTTTTTTTCGGTGAAGTCTTTCCATGCCCCATCGAAGAAAAAAAAAAGGGGCTGCATGACGGCCAAAGGGCGGAGGGGGATACTAATGGAGCGTTTGACTCGGTCCGATAGTTTTCTTTTTTTTTAATTCGAAGTTATTTTTAAATTTGCAAGGATCTGGGTCCTCGGCAGGCCTAAGGGGCCCCTTGCTGCAGATGTGCCCGCCCTAAGTGAAGGCGGGCCTAACAAATCACGAGAGGCCCTAAGCTGTCAATTTCGTATTTGGGTCCAGGCAGTTTCGCCGTGCCAGTTGGTTGAGGGAAACACAGGCCGAGCAGCGAGACATTCCACGGCCTTCCGGGCCTTTTCCAAAAATGCAGGCCCTGGACGAGAATCGCAGCCTCATACACGGGCAGTTGGGAGGCCCAACTGAAAGGAGGCCAGCAGCAGCATCGGAGGCAGAGCCTCCTGAGGCCTACCGGAAGCTTCTGGGCAGAGACCCAGGCCAGCCAGGCCGCCGAGAGAGGCAGGCTGTTTCCATATAGGAAAGAGCTTGCTGCCTGGCGGGGCATTCAGCACTTGCATGCTGGCGGCAGCGCTGCTGGAGCGGACAATTGTAGGCTGCTGCTGGCGCTGAGAGGCAAGGTGCTAGCGCGTTCGGTCCTGCAGGAAGTAGGGCACTGCTGAGGGCAGCACCATAGCCCAGCCTCCATAGCTGGATGGGCTTGGACTACAGTGAGGTGCAGGGGTGGTCTTCGGGTGTACAGAGGAAGACGTGGGAGTAAGTCAGGGAAGAGAGAGAAGGATGATGGTGATGATGATGTGTGGGCACATACCTGGTATTGGCGATGGTCTGCATTGGGCGACATTTTCAAGTACTTTGTGGGCTGCTGACGTCAACAGTTGCATTGCCAATTAGTAGGCAGACGGTAGCTGTGTAGGAAGTAGGCCGGGCGCCGAGCTCCAAGTAGGGAGATAGGGCTTGGACACTCATGTTGGTGGTGGCAAAAGCAAGCTCTCATTGACATTGGTTTTCAGTGTTACGATTCTTCATTGGTGTTATATTGGCGCATTTCTACTTTCTGGACGCTGATCCTATCTGGCCTTCAATGTGATTGTGCATTCTGGACATTGTCATCTCGCTTTTTATTACATTTCCATTTTTTCGCCCACGTGCCGCACTTGCCTCGTTCAGCAGGGACGAATTGTACTTCGCCATTTAAGCGGGGCTTGAGCAAGTTCTTCACAATGTGTCGGCTGTGCTGCCGCTCGCGGTGTTAGTTTACAAAGCACCATCGCCACAAAGTCGCCATTTCGTGAGGGATCAAGGTGGGGACAGGCTGGCTGGCGTTCTGAAAGGGGAAAGTGCAGTGGGCTGTCGGGCTTTGTGGGAGTGGAAAGGGTGGGGGACGACGTCGGTTTGTGCTCACATCCAGGCAGGGCGATCACCGATCTGCAGTTGACTGCATGCCATGAACATTGCCACAGCATGCAGGGGCTGTGTGATGGGGAGGACCGTACTGGCATAAGAGGGGAGAAGGTGATGGTCGCCACGTGGAAGTCCACACTGCTGTAACTCGTGAAGATTGGCAGCGTTACAAAGTGGATGCCGATGGGCGGACATGCTTGCAGGTGACGGTCTACCTCGGCTTCGTGAGGCATTTGCTGTGCGATTGTGTCATCTCCGTCACGGGGATCGGCTCCGCGGACGTGTCGATGTCACCAAGGACATGGTGCGTATGCTGGTTTTCGTGCTGGCAAAGGAGTTTAGGGACCGCCTTCACAACCCATCCACGTTTCGAGTTCTCATCGATGCGCGGAGCCGAGAGACAATTTGCACGGGGATGTTCTCGTCTTGCGAGATGATGTCGTTTGAGCTTCCGTGTGCATGCCGCCAATTTCACCTTCCTCCCTTCCATGACACGTGGTTCTTTCATTCTGTGGAGGATACGTGAGGGAGTGGGAAGCGGTTCCTTCCTTTTGTGCGACATGTGTCCGCGCATGAGAGAGAGAGAGAGAGAGAGAGAGAGAGAGAGAGAGAGAGAGAGAGAGAGAGAGAGAGTCGTTTTCAAACACACTTTTCACACATGTAAACAGTAACGCAGCACACTGGCGACATGCGCCCACTCAAAACTCAGAGATATGG
>BFEA01000409.1:784981-800126 GCA_003427395.1 Chara braunii
GACCTACCGATTAACCAACTGACCAATGGAACAACCGACACACACACACACACACACACACACACACACACACACACACACACACACAGAGAGAGAGAGAGAGAGAGAGAGAGAGAGAGAGAGAGAGGGTTGGGAGAAGCCTTGAATGGTTACCCTAAGAACTCTGACATCCCGCCAATACCAGCAAATTTGAGTGGTTGCGATCCTTCCGTCTCAAAGTCCTGCATCCCCATTCACAATGCCAGATACCGCCGAGCTCAATCATCAGTAGGCACGTCGTTTGCAACCAAACAACAGGAGCCTCAATTTTTTTTATTTTTTATTTTTTTAAAACAACAGGAGCCTCAATATTTAGACACTGTAATAAAATAGGATGTTGGGCAGCTTACGAGCGACAAGTTGCTGGGAGGGAAGTATTTCTCCACTTTGGCATGCGCTGGCACGCCTCTGCATGCAGACTTTATTCACACCTTGATAGTCATTTCCACTGCTATCCACAGCAAACAGGTATGCATATGACATTCCATGTGCTGGTTATGCTAAAAACACTTGGCAATAGAATTCTCACCCAGAGTTTCACACACAACTCATTCCGTCTGCATGTGGCTTTGATGCAAAAAATTGCAGAATTTGTGCACGTCATGCAATTGTCAGCGCATGTACTCACTCTAGGACTTGTTCGACTAAGCTCTGGATGTGATTGTGGTCCGATTCATCCAGGTCCGGCTGTAACCGACGTCAGATCTAGGCTGTAAACCAGGTAGGACCGGGGGGTCCTCCCCCAACCGGAACCGGACCGGTCCTACCAGCCGGTCGCCCGCGCCGGTACCCCCCGGTTGGCCGTGGCACATCATTTTTATTATTATTATTATTATTATTATTATTATTATTATTATTATTAATATTTTATTATTATTATTATTATTATTATTATTATTATTATTATTATTTGATGTGATTGTGGTCCGATTCATCCAGGTCCGGCTGTAACCAAAATCAGATCTAGGCTGTAAACCCGGTAGGACCGGGGGGCCCTCCCCCAACCGGAACCGGACCGGTCCTACCAGCCGGTCAACTGGGCCGGTCCCCCCCGGTTGACCGTGGCACATCATTTTTATTATTATTATTATTATTATTTTTTAAAGCCCAGGGTGTTGTAGAGGCCAAGGACTAGGCCCATGGTGATTGGTGGCAGCGGGTGATTGTCCTGACAGGATAGGCCACCTTCCCTACCCTTCCCCACGTTAAATACTCCCACTGCACCCCCTATCCCTACTATCCCACCTCAGTGTGACCAGCACTAAGGACCATCACCCTACCACTATCGAGGGCAACTGAGACAGCAGTGACAAGCATCAAGGGGCAATAGCGCATCCAATCTGGGGGGGGTCTTACCAGTTTTTTTTTGGGTCAGGAGGCCTCCACACAGGCCGTGGAGGTGTCCTGGCCCAAAAAGAAATCAGACCGGGTCTGGTAGGCCCGCCAAAAAGGCTTGAAAAGGGCGGCCTACTGGACTGCTGATCTCAAGAGATCGGCAGCCCAGACAGGCCACCCTTTTCGAAGTAGTTGGGTGGGAAGTACCATCCCTACCCTGTCACTAACACCCCCACCCTCCTTTTTTCAAAGTTTATGGGCGGAAAGGTTAACGTTTGCAGAAAGCCAGGTACGTTGTTGTCAATGTCTGCTGAAGCCCGTGCTTGCTGAAACCCCACCACTGAAGCCCCACCACTAACACCCTCACCATAAGCCCCCCAACCCCCGACCCCTAACCCCTGAAATACCTTCTCCGTTCGAAGTTTTCTTTGCGGATTCGGGGAGATCTTGGCGAGCACAGTCCAACCATGTTTTCAAAACACAAAATTGACCCACTTTTGGGCCCAACCGGAAGTCCGGTTGGGCCACCGGGGGTCCAACCGGCCCGGTTGGATCCCACCCAGTCCAACCAGCCGGTTGCCGGCACAGCGTAGCGTCAGATACATTTTCTAAAGTGCTAGCGTGAGTATGCCCTCAAAGCTTCCGAACCCTGTAGATATTCTTGTCAAATATCTTGTACTTCTTTTTTTGTTTTTTTTTGGGTCCTGATATAAGGTGAGTGTGGGTCTCTTGCCATTAACTGGCACGCTGGCTGCGGCTGTCATGCTTCCCTGTAGCTGGAAGGCGCCAAACCATTGTGCTAAAGAATAATGCAGCTGCAAAGAGGAAGATAAGAGGGCCATTCACCATGGGCCTATATGCTAATAAGAGATTATAAGACAACAAAAAAGGTGCTTCGCAGGTCCATCTTCCACAAATGGAAGTATTCAACATGAAGAGGTGGGATGACTGGGACATCAGTGACTTTAAGCAGTGGCTTTGATGGATGCCCCTCGGATTGTCATTAGAATGCCATTACACTGCGTGGGGACCACTAGGGACCACAGTGGGACGACTTGAAGCACCAAATTTGTTGGTGTCATTGGGCAATAAACCTGGTGGGCAAGATAATGAAGTGCGGGGTTCTGCTTCCTTTGTGGATTTCTTTCTTTCCAAACCTTTTCTTCAGAGGAACAAAGGGGGGGGGGGGAAATTTGCTTTGTGCAATAAAAAAGAAAAAGAGGAACGGGCGAACAAAGGGAAAAACCGTTCAAAAACGTGAATATGCAAAAGTGTTGGACAGACCAAAAAGAGAACACTGAAACCGAATGATGAAATCAATCATGAAAAGAGAAGGAGAAAAGAAAGAAAGTGTCGGGGAGGCAACTGTGATGCTGATTAAACTACTCACCCCGTCCTCTGCCGCATCGTACCCTCCGTTCAACCATGAAACATTTTTGTACCCTACTTTTAGAAGCTGTTCACAAGCTGCTAAAGATCTGCAAAAATCCACCCAGTTCAAAAGATCAGCAACAATAAAATGAAATGAACTTAAAAAAGTATACATATTACATTGGTGCTGGCAAGACTCACAATCAAGGAAGTCCTTTACCAACAAGCGGTACTTCGGATCTGTCATCCCAAAATGTAAAAGAGAAGGTTGTTTTTCCCCTTTTTGGTTAGGGGCCCAAGGGCAAATGCCCCTACTGCATTCAGTAGGATTTGAACTGCTGACATATGTATCAACAAGCATCTGTGTGTACCATGGCTATGCCGGACCTGGACACCGGACTTGTCCAGACGTTCAGGCAGACCCATGTGTGGACTGCTCCCTACAGTCCGGATTGACACTCCCCCCCCCCCTCCTTTAAAAGTTAAGAATTGCAAAAAAAAGAAAAAAAGTTATAAAAAACGTTCTTATTTTTCACCTCGGATTTGTCTACAAATTTCGGGATGGTCCTCAGCCAGAAGATTTTTGTATTGCAATGCTGATAACATATCTTTTTTTTTTTTTTTTAATTATTATTCTTAATGTCGGAGTTGTTTGAATTTCGGGGTGGGGGTGGGGGGACTGGATCCAGACACTCTATAGACACCAAAACCGGACATCCAGACCCAGACCGTCTGCACTGCGATCTGGACGTCCGGATCGTAACCATGGTGTGTACCACTCAGCCATGCAGCTGGGGTCCCATAAAGCCTTCCTTGTTTTTTCTTTGAAGGGGGGTAGCTCCTAACCCTACTGTATCCCTGCAATTTACACTCAGGATTTGAACTCATGCTCTGTTTACTAGCAGTTACATGTGTGTACCGTCTACTTAAGAAGCCGTAACACCAGACTGCTACTCAAGGTAATCTACTTGTTATAAGTTGTTAAACATATCTACCTATTAAAGTTAATCAAACAAATCTGTTGCGTTCAAAGTTCAAACTTCAAAGACTCGTATCGTAAATGGTAGATTTGTGGGTGTGAATTTGTTGTTCACTTGCTTCACTCAATCAGATTTTGCTAACTTGCCTAGTTGCCACTCATTGCCCCTTTTTCTTTTTTCTTTTTTCACTCGCGACCGCCATCGCTAAGTGTTGCTTACTCGAAGAAAAAATTTTGAGGATAGATTTTCAACACTTCTAAACCACTTGGGAAAATGAAGGCCATAAAAAATCATTTAAATTTTAAATAATAAATATGTTAAGGATACTGAACAGAAAAGGAATGGCTTGGAACAACGATGTTACCAGGATTCAACCAGGGGACCATATCTCTCTGGATTTGTGGCGAAGGAGCCACACGCTGAATTCCAATCGATGTGGTCGACTTGACTGGCTTGTTAATTTTTAAATTTCAAAATTTAAACATTAGACTTGCTAAAATCATTAAAGCGATTATTAAACATGAAAAGAAGACTACAGCGAGGGACATACTCACGCTAGGGACTTTTTAACTAACGTATGGATGTGATTGTGGTCGGATACATCCAGGTCCGGCCGCAAACACAGTTAAGATACATTTCAGATAGAGCGGAGTGTGAGAACGCCCTCAATTTGAGAGCATCAACTGCTGCCGAAAGCAGTTGAGTCAAGGAGGAAACTTGAACTGAGCTCAAATTTGCAAATGCAGCCATGACCACTCATCAGTTAAAACGCCCATAGCAGTGACGCGGGCTCTCTGTGCTGTCCGCAGAAGCAGTCCAGCAAACACCAGGCATGGACATGTCTGGGCGGGAACTGTACGTGGACATGTCTGGCCGCACATGTGGAAGCAGACAGTGAAAATGTGTGCGGGTTTTAAGGATGGGATGGGTTGCAACTTGCAATGGGAAAGACAAGGGGTTGGACGGATACACAGGGGCGTCTTCTCAGCGCAGGAGGGATGGAAATGGAGGGGGGCAGGGGAAGGAGAACCCCCTTTTCTGGTTGACCTCCATGTCCAGCAGACATGCAATGGATCCCAGCATGCGGACGGGAAACGTCCACCGCTGCTGTGGTTAAAAACTTGAACCACCAGCACTCCCAACTTCCAAGGCACTTTTCTCCGGGGGTTGAATCGCGCTGAGCACCAAAAAAGTGAGGTATCAACTTGGTAGCAGACACTGCGCAACACTGCAAAGTCATTGATTACCCCCCCCCCCCCCCCCCCCCCCCACAAAACAAACAAAAAGGGTGACAGCCTTCGGATATCTTCATCGATCTGACTGGCTCAAGGTAGTTCGATCTTACCGGCTCTAGGTAGTTCACAACGATAGAGTACCATTCATCGAGGTCCATCAGGATTCGAACACAGTTCTGAATTTAGAACGATTCATGTGTGCAGCAACTGAGCTAGGCTCGTTGGTGGTGCAAAGCCATCGAGATTAGGGGGAAGGTTAAATGATTTATTAACCTTTGCGCACACAAAAAACTATTCTAGCTTTGCGCACATATGCTAGTATCAGTCTGAAACGAGCATTTGGGTCAAGGAGGAAGGAAATTCGAGCACAGTTCAAATTTCCTCCTTGACTCGACTGCTCTTCTCGGACTGATACCATCATGCGTGGGCTGGAAATCTGAACTACACTCGCATTTCCAAACGCACTCATGGGCAGGAAATCCGAACTCCACTCGCATTTCCAAACACACTCATCTTCAATTGATGAGTTGACGGTTCGAACCATGAATCATATCAACAATACTGCTGAACCAAGAGATACCAGTACAGACGCACACAGCCTACCTAGCTCTTGGAAAATGTCAGCATAGCTTACTGATCATGCAAACGACCTGTCTTTTCGTAACTGTACTTTTTTTTTTTTTTTTTTTTTTTTAGCACAACTCCAGTAGACTTGTGAAACGTAGAGCATTACCTTAATCCTTTCTGGCACGAGACAATTACATTTGCGTCCTTTGGGATCCTTGCAACCACATCTGCCATAAAACGCCTGTGTGAAAGCACATCAAAGCCAACCGGTCGACAAACAAAATATTCAGTTGATGTAAAAAAAATTAAAAAAAAAAAAAAATGATGACCAATATCCAGTAAAATACCAACCAATCACATCGACCAAATCCGAAGAATCAAATCGCACCAACCACGCCAATCCAACGATCAATCAACCAAGACGGTCCAAAAGCAATCAACATGCACAGCATACAGGAAATGCAAACAACATGAATGGTACAATGCCATGCAACGATACAATAATACAACGAACAAATCATTCAAAAGGAAATCATGAATGCAATTGCAACCGCACGGCTGAAGAGTAGACAATACAACTCTCATCTCTCCTCTACTCGCCACTCATCACTCGATCGCAAGGCTGACACCATTGTACCGTCCCCATGCCCCGTGCAGAGAAGTCCAACACATGCGGCAACCCTGCAATGGAGATGGGAAGATCAAATGGAAAGAGGGTGAAAAGGTGCTCGTTGGCAAACTATGAACAGGATTTTTCTGATCAAATGGCGGGCCACCTCCACCTCTCCATTTCACATTTGGATCTGCCCAGCTAGAAACTCAAAGAGCCACCCTGGCTACCATGTAACTATTCACATAGATGGAAAGCCGTGGATGCTAGCTGTATTTGGAGAGATCGAAATAACATCGGTGGCTCGCAATGCTTTTCGTAAGCCTCTGCAATTGAGGCATTGAGATAGACCTCCTGCAGTGGGTGGGTGTTATCTATACTTGAGAAGGTAGTGAATAGTTACATGGTAGCCAGGGTGGGAGGGTGCTATCTATACTTCAGAAGGTGGGGAATACTTACATGGTAGCCAGGGGGGGTTGGGAGTTAGGGAATAGTTACATGGTAGCCAGGGCGCCTGTGTATCGCCTATACTTCAGAAGGTGCGGGATAGTTACATGGAAGACAGGCTGGGTGGTGGTTATCTATACTTCAGAAGGTGGGGAATGCTTACATGGTAGCCAGGGTGGGTGGGGTGCTAACTATACATGGGAAGGTAGGGAATATTTACATGGTAGCCAGGGTGTAAGCGGAGTGTGGGGACATTTTAAAACCGCCAACCTTGAATAACACACACAAGTGTATTGGGTTACAGTACATTCTTCCCCCAAATATAACACCTCATCATCCTGCCCGTTTTCAAATGCTGTTCGCGCCAAATACAGTTATAATACCGGGGTGTTCCATTCATGGGAAGAAGGTAGTGTACTCCCCCGAAGGATAACATAACAGTTGAACGATAAAAAAAGTAGCCGCACACATGCCTTCATATTTGTGTTTGCGAACTTTGCGTACAACTTCGCTCTCTCCTAGTACCTCTCCAACTCTGGGCTCTTCCCCGGCCACAGTGTTGCTGCTATCCACATTCCGATAGGTTGGCATCTGCCCAGTGCATCCAGGTTCCGACAGGTTGGCATCTGCCCAGTGCATGCGGACATGCTTGAGGCAAGATGGAGTCCCCTGGTCCCCTGGCTCTGTCGTTTTGTTCCCCTACAACATCTGAAGTCCTGTTGTGTCTCCTTACGACACTCGTGACCTGATACGGATCATCCACTAATCTGTCAGCACGGGCACCTCAGCGTATGCATTCTAAACAGACAGTTGCCTGAAGGTGTGCAGCATGAAGGGTCTTAAAAGAAGAGGGTTCACGGAGAATCTACCCCCATGCAACCCCTCCCTAGGTAACAGCATTCACACTACCTGAGAAATTTCCCTTGCGTATAAGAAATGGAACTTCGAGAAACTACACCACCCTTCGAATATCCTTGGGACTTCGAGGTGAAGGTCCAAGGTGGTTTACATTTTGCAAGGTGGTTTACATTTTGCTAAAACGCGGCAACAGAAGTAAAAGGGACCAAAGCTTCTACAAGAAACTTGGGGGCATTGTGCATGCTGTTTCTTTAATACTTGATGTCCAGCACAGCTATTCTAACCTAACAGGACAACCGACTGACCTCTTTTCCCCTTAGCCTCACACAGGCATCTATGCAGATCACATATAGTTCAGGCAGTCTGCGTGTTGGGTACGCAACACTCCCCGGTTCACTGGACTTACTACTTGGACTGGTGTTCACTCTGATCTTGCTCTTGTTGATTTTATGTCTTTGCCTGGGAGATCTGAGCCTCGATATTGTGCTGTTTCTTGACTCTGCTGGCGTCAATTGCGAACTAAATACTCCGGTTACAAGTGGACTGGCATGCAATGGATTTATTGTACATGACGCTTGTTGTTTGTTTCAACCAACAGTAGCTAACGATTACTAACTATTATATAATGCTAGTAGAAGCGCAGACCGGAACTGAGAGAGAGAGAGAGAGAGAGAGAGAGAGAGAGAGAGAGAGAGAGAGAGAGAGAGAGAGCAGGAAGGGAGGGAAGGAAGAAGGAAGGGGAGGAGGAGGGTGATTACAGCAAGGTCTGTGTGGACATAGTGTGAAGCGAGGCTCATGTTAGGCGACCATCCACTTGAGTAGCACATTAGCATTTCTTTTCCAGCGGGGCCTAGGCCAACGTAGATTTTAACTCATATCTGGATCTGGTAAAACGACCGCGTCTCTATCACTTGTCTACAGCAATCCAAACATCTGAACCCTGACACAGCCAATGGCAGGAATTGAAAAGTTCGGCAGTCTGAAAGGACAGCCAAGACACAAGAAGGATGATCAACAGGAATTCGACCGGATAAGGGATGTGTGGACGCGACATGTAGATTGCAGGGACAGAATAAGGGAAAGAGATTGGGGACCCCGAGGTAAAGGATATTCATGGGAACTCACTCATTTCTTTTCATCAGCGCCGTGCCTTCCCACCAACCCCCTGAAAAGAACAACAACCAAATGCTCAGTTTCTGAAATTATTATATTGCCATGAGTATGCATGCATCTTCCAGCTTCTCTCTCTCTCTCTCTCTCTCTCTCTCTCTCTCTCTCTCTCTCTCTCTCTCTCTCTCTCTCTCTTGCGCACATGCGCGGCCTCCCCCTCCCCCGCACCAAAACATATGCACACACAACCACTCACTCCGCTCTGTCAAGTTATGCATTCCAGCACAGACTAGACATGTGACGGTCAGTAGGGTGGACACACACACATGCACTCAGCACAGACTCAGACGCGGAACTATTGGGACAGACACTCAGATCTGAGCACCACCACGGTAGCAACTTGATGTCGGACTCACATACCATGGCTGCAGCCAGAGTAGAGCACCAGCTGAGTGCGATTGGCACAGATACCTGGGAGCAGTTTAACTGCTGGTGTGGTCTTAGCGGTCTGTCCAGGAATAAGTTCGTAACAGGAGGGTACAGACGGGAAATGCCTGAGGGACAGAAATTAGAAATATAAATTTTCTGGTACACAGGACATGGCCAAAATATAACGCCTGGTATCCAGCATCAGGTCCGGGGATAGGGCCCTGGCTAGAACTGCAATACAGCCATATATCAAAAACAGAAAGTTGTGCGGCTGTGTTTCATACACATTTCTGCTGATATGATGATATCCCTAGAAAGGATAGTGGGCGGAAGGAGGAGCCCTTCTGTCTTACCCATTGTGAAGGCCGAAAACTTTTTCATCAGCGTCCCTGGATCCATGCCTCTATCAACTTCAAATGCCGGAACCCAGACTGAGTTTTTCACCCAGGACTGCAGTAGGCGACACACATCATCGTGAGCATGAGACACAGAAAACACAACCACAACGCCAGTAGATTGAATGCCAGATAGATAGTATTGATGATGCCGAGAGACACATTGCATAGATGATGTCAGTTAACAACGTCTGCTTCCAGGCAATTCCCTTATGACAAGCTGTCATCATTCAGAAACTTTGGTCACAGACGGTATAGATGCCATGGATGATGGAACAATACAAGGGCATACGCCAGAGCTTTCTGACAATATCCTTGAGTGCTGGCCTCCTTTATGGGAGGAGGAGATAAAGAAGAAAGTGCTAAACAAGAAGGATCATGAGGAAGGACACAGCCATAATCACTATTCACAGTCCTGCTAATGACCTTGAGGTCACCCCGCTGGATGATTTCTTAGAATACATCCCTAATTGCGCTTTCGCCCTCCCACACAGAATGTGTTCACCGACTTCAGCTCTGTTATTTATTTATGTCCTAGAACTTCAGATAGAACGTGGCAGCATTGCCTCTGCAGGGAGGTGTGAGCCCCTTCGTCCTTTGCTCCCCCCCCCCCCCCCCCCCCCCCCCCCCCCCCCCACACACACACACACACACAAACACACGCATATGTTTGTCCAAGTGCACGCACACACATACTCATATCATCTATAACTTCTTTTCGTCTCTCAGTCCAAGTAGTTGCAAACGTGGTGTGCGTTCTGGCCTTTTCCCATGTTTTCCTCAGTTTCCAAGTGCACGACCTTTAAGATGTGCCAAATAGTCAGCACCAGTTTGTTTGGAGTGCCTGCTATGGGTGCTGCTGTGTTCAGGATGCCTGTGTTTGTGTGTTCCATCGGTATAGACATTTGTCTTGTGGCTCCCTCGCCCTGATGGTGGTGTTAACCTACAGCGTGCGGGCTTTTCCATATGATGTGAGTCAGTGATAGTATGTGTTACAGCTTGCCTTGGTGCTCATTGTGTTGGGAACTGCCTGTTGCTGTTTGGCTTCCCACACACCTCCCCCATGCCCTCCTGCCCCACGGGCCTTGCGACTGCATGTCGTACGGTTACCAGTCCCTGTGCCTTGGGAAACAAGTCCTCTTTCCGTGCTGTTCGACTGTCCGCCTGCCCTTGTCCCTTCCTGCCTCTGTGCCTTGTTGCTTTACTGTTGGCCGCTTCTGTTTTCTCTTGCACCA
Organism: Chara braunii; assembly: GCA_003427395.1. Classification (NCBI taxonomy): domain Eukaryota; kingdom Viridiplantae; phylum Streptophyta; class Charophyceae; order Charales; family Characeae; genus Chara; species Chara braunii. Next base: position 795,593 of record BFEA01000409.1, read on the forward strand.
GGGGTTGAAGACGATTATAGATCAACACATCATGACGGGATTTTGCCCGTCATGCAGATGGATGTGTAAGCGCTTGGAGCTCAGCTACACCGATGCTGCAGAACTTGCACTCAGTATTTCCTCTCTTCTTGGTTATTCGATAGATTCGAGAGTGATATCTGGCATTTGTTTTAATTTCAAAATACACAGACAGGCTTCGGCTAAGTCTTCGTCAACATTTAGATCAGTTGCTTTTGCCTTCAAAGTTCAAAGACCAAATGAGGAGAAAAAGCCCAGCATTTTCTCAACAACCAGTTACTACTGAACGCCTAGTAAAGGCAGATTGTCCATCTAACGAACCTTATTCCTCTCAAAGGAGGGTCGCACATCAAGTAGAACGCTGCTTGACAATTGAATTGCATACCCTGCTTCCTTCGGGGACAGGGACTTTATCCTTCCATCCCTGACCTGCGGACCATGGACACACGCCAAACACAGACAAGTCCACAAATTCTCTCAGAAAATCAAACTCGGACACGGACTCTATTCGAGAGAGGACGCTGCACTCTCCACGACACTAGTGTCCCAAGCAACACATTACCTGCAGCAACTACCTTGTTTCGCCGAACATTACTCCCTACTATCTTGACTGTGTGTGACCAGGACAGAGCTGGTATACATTGTTGTGATAAGAATTTAATATTTATGTTCGGGGAAAGATGATAGCCTGTACAACATTTTTTGGACAACAGTTCTGTTAAAACTTAAAAGCCATGTTGCCCAGAAGACCATCGTAAAACAGAATCATAACGTCAGTTCATCAACATCTTCTGGAATGACAACGTGACCTAAGAGAGGTGATGTTTAGACATAACACAGATAGGGGTATTCAGGAAGATCAGAGCGATTTTTTTCACACAAACATGGGTCTTGACTCTTGAGTTCTCACATACTTGATCCCTTCACTGCTTGCCGCATACCCTTTTTTTTTCTTTTTTCTTTTTTTTAATTTCGACCATTTCTCGACTTATGTGTGTCATCCTTGCGCAGGCCATGCTAATCTTTTCTGTATCGTTCCAATTTTAACAGTGATGCACAAATTCAAATTTACTGCAAGGACCCAGGGTATTGCAGCAACCCGCAAGTTGTACCATGAATGCAAATACTGTCAACTTCTGTGCATTTCAGTTTTGCCCTTTTTATGTTTGAAAGTTGTCGGTTTATCCTTGCTTGTTTCCACAGTCAGCCTTGGGCATATTTCCGCAACTTCAGCTAGCAGGACACATTGACAAAATATTTTGCTAACACGGGTTTGCCCGACACCCGGTAGGTCTGAAAGTACAACACAGGGTATAGGACCTTTCTGGTACGTCCGTGCCCTGCCTGGAAAGTAGAAAGATAAAGCAGTACTGGCCCAGGGTAAGCTCTATCTGGCTGGTTGTTGCGAAGTGTTTAGGGCCAGCCAGCACAATTAAATACGCCATGGTTGATGCTGCCGGACTGCCTGAACGCTGACTGAAGGAAGTCGCATTTGGGCTCCTTTGACTTCCAGGAGAGACTCATGCACTTAGACCTGCAGCTACGCATGGGAGTAGCACTATCCCATCAGCAGCAGAGGAAGTCAAGAGGAAGCTGATACTTGGTAGTTAGACATCAGGCTAGAGGCTGGAGAGTGCGTGGGAAGAGAGAGGGACTTTGACACTTCTTTGAGGCGGTTCTCAGGAGTTGATTCTTGGTGTAATGGTGAAGCATGTACACTTTCAAACTACGATAATAATTTTGTGGAAGGCGCTGAGGGAGAAGGAGAAGTGGCGGAGCTGGCTGTACTCTCGACCTTCATTCTACTTGGCGTGTGTCAGTCAGACTATTTGAGTTGACTGGCTGATGTGCACGGCTGTCTCTGTTTGGGAAGGTACACATGTACGGGCATGTTACTTGCTGGACGACTACGAGGTACGTGGTCCATAGCATCGCCTACAACTTCTGCATGGTCTCTTTCAAGTTTCAACTTTCAATCCCATAATCTTCTGCGGAAGTCCTGCTTGCAAGTTTGGAGGATAAATAACCCGAGTGCTCCACGCGCTGGAATGTTACCACTTGCCGAGTCTGGAAAGTATCTGGCACGGACCCAAAAATAAAAAATTCCGAGCGACACTGTCTTCTGGGGCGGGGTCAAGATACAAACCTGCTGTTTCCCGGGGGGTGGTCAAGATACAAACCTGCTGTTTCCAGCGCTGCTCTGCTGCTTTCATTTCCCTAATTTGTTCCTTCATATCGGGTCCATTTGACATCAAGAACGTAGGCGCCTTGAATTCCTACACAGAAGAAAAGCCAGGAAAACACACACACACAAGCATGAGTTGTTGTTGTCCATTAAACCCCACAGCAGGGTGGCAAATGATTGAAAGTAACCAGATTATAATGAGCATAATATGCGACCAGTTGAGAAAATGAGAGCCATTCTTGATGGGCTAAAGCATGAGCCATTCTTGTTGTCCATTAAACCCCACAGCAGGGTGGCAAATGATTGCTGAAAGCACGAGCCTCGAGACAGCAGAATGAACGCACACTAGAGCGAGAGTCAACCGCAACTGAAGATCTGGCTCACAGGAAAGAACACCAACAAAACCCTTTCATTCCTTTAAACCAACACTACCTTTGAGAATCTTTTTCCCGAGCTGGAAAAGAACTGTGCACCAAGCTATGCCGAAGCGCCAGCACAACTTTTTTTTCCTTTTCTTTCGGCTGGCGCCACCAGCGCCCGGCCTCCGAAGAATGCAGTGTATGGTATTTTACTATTTTGGTGTTTCGAGTTTACCAGTCAAAGGTAGTGGTGGTGACTTAAAGGGAACAAGCCCTTCAAATGAGTCCCCCTTGCAAAAATTGTTAGGGACAGCATCCGGCTTCTTTTTCGGACAGCGAATCAACCTAAGGTGTACGCACTCGTAACTTTCATATCGTCCCCCATACACCCTCCCCCTTCCCATCCATATCACGGGGAGATGCTGACCTTCACGCATGACATGGATTCTCTACCTAGTTGTATTTCAGAACACTTGAACCACCACTACCTCCGAGCCTGTTTGGCCTCTCGGGAATTTCACTGCGCACCGAGTTGTGCCGAGCCTGGATTCCATTGCATTTTCTTTTCTGGTACTCCTCAAAAAGGAAAAAAAAAGAAAATTTATATCATCACGCCCGTCGCTTCCAAAATATGCACCCCCCCCCCAAAAAAAGCAACAACGGTATGGGCCTGTTTTGCGGCCGGATACAGAATCCGTAGTACATGAGAGTGTGCCCTCAGTCAAGGCGTTAGAGCCACGGGGTTATCATGGCTCTTGTTTCCGAAAGCCAAAACGGAAAAAAAAAAAAAAAAGGCAACAACCCCATGGACATGAAAGCAGTTCAATACGGAACCGGGAGTACATGTGAGAGCATGCCCTCCCTGAGGAAATGTCAGTAGTCCTCAGGTACGTTCCAGGAAGTACTGGTGTGAGCAAACCTCGTTGTTGGCCTTCCCAAGCTCGTTTCTGTCTACACAGTTGCTTTTTTTTTCGCTTTCTTGTTCCCCTTGAAATGTGCCCATAGGCCACAGGCCACCAACCTTCTGCCGGACCCCGAAAACTTCGGGGGAAAATGGGGAAACTGCCAGTTTTCCCATTTCCCCCAGGCTCGGAGGTAGTGGTGGTTTAAGACTACATGCCATACGACGAGCAACTAACAGTCTGTGGGGCTCCGCTCGGCATTCGGAACATGTTGTCTCAATTTCGCGACTCACCGACTTACCTCATGGTTAACCTCATCCTGACCGCTCATCATAAGTACCTGATATATCCACTTGTATATACTCAGTTATTGAGCAGTACGGAGTAAATGACAATCTCGCTTGGCAATCCTAGATGATCCACTGCGCGCTTAACTGATCTCATTGCATTCTCACTACACGGCACAAACTCATTACAAGAATTCATCTGGAGGATTCCTTGCGTAAATCAACGTAATCATCCTTTTCAAATTTTGGTTGCAAATGACACACACAGACCCAGCAGACAGCATCGCATTCATACCTCACTGGAGGGCTCTTCATGCCTGCTGCGCACCTCCCCACCATGGTCAGCACCGGCATAAGCGAGCTGCAACACAGATTGAACCAAACAAGCATATCAGATAACATCATCCCACTTCAACTTTTCTTTTCCCATCCTCACCTGCGTCCTCTTATCAGATCTTCCTACCATCCACTTGCTCTGTGAAAAACGGTAACAAAAGGATTCTCTCATCCTCTAGTTCCATCATCTGGATTCGAACTTGGGTCTGCATTTCAACAGTTGATGTGTGTAACGACTGAGCTAGGCTCTCGTCCTCCCAATCCCAAAGTATTGAGAAATAAACCGAGATTCACTGTTGCAGACCGCGGCTCGCCTACCAGCCGCGCCGACCCGTAGGCGGACTGGTCGGCAGTCTGTAGAGGGCCATCCACTGTTTTGTTTTTCAAATCTGAGCTCAGGGCTGTACTGAGCTTGCTGAGTACAGCCCAAATCCGCTGAAAAACTTT